>CM076570.1:1324980546-1325204768 GCA_034641835.2 Pinus albicaulis
TTGGAAATATGATGCAGGATGTTGTCCTTGATGGCAACCCACTGAATGAAGATGAAGACATGCGACTGTTGACATGCGTTGTCCTTGATGGCAATCCACCTGATGAAGTTATGCTTAACTTGATGGACTTAGTAAATGATGTAAATCTGATGTGATATAATTTTTGTTGACAATATGATGCTGAGTGTTGTCCTTGAAAGGCAACCCATCTGATAAAGATGATGACAACTTACTTGATGAAGTTGTGCTTGATAGAATATGTTCTTGATGAAGGAAATCTGGTGTATCTATAAAGGAGCACAGATGCAATGAAGAAAGATCGCAAGATGCTGTATCTCTATGATGAAAAAGAGTATGTCTCTTGGTATACGCGGATTGGCCTAGGGGAAGTCGCGCATGCACGCGGAAAAGAACGTGCCAAGTCGCGTATGGGCTAAAGCGCTCAAAAAGTGCAAAACCAAGGGTAACCACCATGGTATTGACCCATGGTATTGGGTAATGATCCGCCTAGTTGACCCCGTCCAGGTAGTTTTGGGCTCATGGTATTGTTTTGGCCCATGGTATTGAAAAAGGGGCTCATGGTATTGAAAAAGGATAAACCTATATAAAGAGATGAAATTCATTATGCAATGGATGTGTGTGAGTGCAAGATGTCTGAGCTTGAATGAATACTTCTCTCTGAAGTATATCTGAATGGAAAGGGTTACACTTGAATGATAAATCTGAATGTATGATGCACCAATGATGAAGAAGGGGGTCTAGATCTGAATTGCTCTTGTATTTGCTAGATCTGATTATGGAAGGCTTAGATCTGTGATGAGGCGAGCATCTAGGCGAACATCTGTCTGAAGCAAAAGGGTAGATCTAAACTGAATATCTGATCTAGTATGCTGCTCTGTAATGATTGAAGATCTATACACTACTTCGCCGCGGAGGAAGCGCGTATATACGCGGCTTCAGCGAAGAGAAAGCGCGTATGCGCAATAAAATATACACTGAGGTATACGCTAGTTTGTGTGGACGGAAGCGCGTATATACGCGACATCAGTGAAGTGAAAGCGCGTATGCAAACTAGGGTTTGCTGAAGCAAAGGGTATGAAATATCTGATCTGTTCTGCTGTGTTTCTGCTATCTGATCTGTGTTGTTAAGTATCTGTTGGTCATGTATGTTTGTGCTTAAAATATGATGAAATGTGGCTTGCAAGTGGTGTTCTATTGAAGTTGTTGGATCCAGTGTGAAAATTGATGAAACGTGGTCCAAGGTGGTGCTGAGGGTTGTAGCCTTCAGTCAGGGGGTCGTAGCTCCCTTCCAGGTGAGGCTGGTAAACGAGATCGGGGGGTCATAGCTCCCTTCCAGGAGAGGCTGGTAAACGAGTCAGGGGGTTGGAGATCCCTTCCAGGAGAGGCTGGTAAATGAGCGCAGGTGGGTGCCTGCGTGCTGGTCAAGTCTGCGCCAGCACATATGTTGTAAGATGTTTTCTCTATAATAAAATATTGAAGGCTGAGCAACTGCAGCGGTGGTTTTCTCCCGATTTGGGTTTCCACCTAAAAATCCCGGTGTTCATGTGTGATGTTTTGTGTGATGGTTTATTCTGTTCTTACTGCACCTGTTTACTGTTTATTGAACATCTGATGAATGAATGATGGAATAATATAAGTAAAGATTTAATGACAGATCTAGATCTCTGTGTATATGCTAGTTTCATAAAGGGGATCCGCGTATATACGCTAGTTTACTGAAGGAAAGTAGCGTATGGGTTTTAAGGAATGAAAAAGTAAAAGGTTTTGATTATGCAGTAAATACTGATTCACCCGCCCCTCTCAGTATTTTTCCCAACAATTGGTATCAGAGCAGGTCCTTGTGCAGAAGCTTGATCGCTTAAAGGAGATCCGTCGCAATGGGAAGTCAAGAAGGAGTAATGTCTATAAAGCCACCTCTATTTAATGGAAGCAATCTGATATTCTGGAAGGTACGTACAAAAGCATATCTGCAAAGTCTTGGTGCAGATGTATGGGCAATCGTGGAAGAAGGTTATCAATACTCGGCAAGTATTCCTACTGATGCAGCAGAAAGGAAGAAGTATGAAACCAATGCCAAAGCAGTAAATGTCTTGCTAGGAAGCATGTCTGAATCAGAATTTGCTAAAGTGATGCAGCTACATTCAGCAAAAGAAATATGGGACAAAATCATTCTAAGCTATGAAGGAGACACAAAGGTAAAAGTGCAAAACTCCAAACTCTTAGAATTGAATATGAAAATTTGAAGATGCATAGTGATGAAAGTGTTGCCAGTTTCTTTCTTCGTCTAGATGATATTGTAAATCGGATGATAAATTTGGGTGAAACCATAACCGATACTACTCTGGTGGAAAAAGTCTTAAGATCCTTGACTTCAAAATTTGACTCTAAAGTTTCAGCTATTGAAGAAAGGCAAGATCTGCAAACTCTTACTATTGTTCAATTACATGGTACTCTGACTGCTTTTGAATGAGACAAGGAGGTCCTTCTCAAATAAGAGAAGCTGCTTTTAAAGCATCTACAAGAGGAAAAGAAAAGGAAGTTGTCAAAGAATCCAGCTATATATCCGATGAAGAAGAAGCGAATTTCGTAAGAAAGCTCCAACTAGGTACTGGAAGATTCAAAGGTAAGCTTCCCTTCAAATGTTTTGAGTGTGGAAAATTTGGTCATTATGCTGCTAAATGTCCTTATAAAGAAAAGCATGGTAAAGGGAAACAATTTGAAAAGAGAAAGAGTTATTATGCAAAAGAAGATGATGATGAAGTATCCAGTGAAGATGAAGAAGATTCTGACCAAGATCTAAAAGTGCTCATGGCTAAGAAACAAAAGAAGAAGGCTACTCGAAACAAGAAGATACCTCAGAAATCATGTATAGCAAAAATTGAAGAAGATGAACCAGGTATTAATCGTTGTTCTTGTCTCTTACTTAACTGCATGTGCAATGATTATGATAGTGAAAGTGACAGTATGGATCCAGAAGTTTCTGACGAAGCTCTACAAATACTCATGGCAAAGAAGGAAAAGAAGAAGGCCACTTGTAATACTCTTCTTTGTGCAAACAATAGTGAAGATAGCGAAAGTAAAGTTGTGGATCTACAAGAAGCTCTCAAGACTAATGTTGAAGAACTACAAAGTTCAACTAATAAACAAGAAACTATCTACAAAGAGATGACCTCTCAAATGAAAGATCAAATAGAAATGTTGAATGGACAGGTGGACAAGTATCAAAGGTTTCATACTTATGCATCCAATCGAATTAAAGAACTAGAAGCAGATCTTGAAAAATCAAGCAAGAAGAATGAAGGACTTGAAGCTGCAATCATCTCTCTACAAGCAGATCTAGAAGCATCAAGTGAGAAAAATGAGGAACCCCTACAATCATTAGAAAAGGAAGGACATGAAGCAGAAATCATTTCCCTCAAAGAAGACCTGGACAAATCAAATAAGAAGAATGAAGGCCTTGAAGCAGAAATCATCTCTCTCAAAAGGGTTCTGGAAAAATCGAACAAGAAGAATGAAGAGCTGGAACAAACATGTGAAGAAAACGAAAAATTGGTTGAAAGAAGAGATTCTAAATCTGAAGGATCAAGTAGAAGATGGAAGAAAGAAAGAAGAAAGCATGACAAAGCAATGTCAAGCCTTGGAGGTTGAGGTAAACATTCTCAAAGGTAAATTAGAAGAAAAGGTTAAACTTTTGAGGTTTCATGATAGTACTGATATTTTGGACAATATTCTGAGTAATCAAAGGTCTCCTGCTATCAAACTTGGTCTTGGTTTCCATGAAACTGTTAAAGGAGAATCTAGCTCACAAGGAGGTGCTAAAGAATCAAAGGACATCAATGCAAAATCTGAAGTGTTGAAAGAAACAAAAGATCAACCAACAATCATGAACTCTCAAAGGAATTTATTCAATAACGTTGAGTGTTTTAAATGTCATAATTATGGGCATGTTGCAGCAAAATGCAGAAGCAAAACAATTCAGCCACAAACAAACAGATTCTATTCAGAAAGGTACTCTGGTAGCTTCAAGGGATATTGTTTCTCATGTAACAAGTATGGACATAAAGCAGCTGAGTGTAAAAGGAGGAAGATTAGAAATACTCATTATGATTCTTATGTTTATTTCTCTGACCACATGAGATGTTATGCTTGTAACAAGTATGGACATGTAGAAAAAGAATGCAGGATGAACAGATCTGGGAAAGTAGACAATTTTCAGCACACAGTTGGAAAGCTCAAGCAAATTTGGAAAAAGAAGGAGGACCGACCAGAAACGTAGGGAATTCAGACCCTACTGCAGTCATCCGCTTCTGGAAGCTTACTTCTCTGATTGACTGCAGGAATGATGTGGGATACATTATGAGATTTAGTAATGTATCATCACAAGGGGAGCAATGTATGATGTCTCTCATGGTTGATTTGATTATTCTGGTTATATGTATTTCTGACAGTGCATCTGGTGTGAAGAAAAGACAGGAACAGAAGGTAAATTTGCAGGGGGAGATAAAGGAATGTGAAAAATTTCTATGTTTCACTTTCCATACGCGGGTTCTATTCACCAAAGTCGCGTATACACGCGAGTTCCAGCTGACACAGCCGCGTATGCATTGATGATAAGGAAATTTATCTGATAACTGAAGATCTGGAGCAGAGGTCCAGGGGGAGCATTAGTCTGACTGCTGATGATTGCACTGTTAACATCATTATGGTTATACTCATGATAATGAAATGATACATGGGTTCTTGTGTTGAAGATTATGGATGAAGCCTGGTTGCTTTATGATGAAGAGCATTCGTTGTTGAGATGAAAGTCTTATAATTCAGAGATGAGGACAGATCATGCAGAGATTGTTGCCGATGACTTGCTGTTGAAGGTGTTTCAGATTGCACTAGTTAAGGAAGAGCACTGGTTTAGTGGGAGCAGCAGGTTGAATACTAATGATTGCATTGTTGGCAATATGACTGCTTATTCTTTGATTTTTATGATACTCATGCTCAAATGATGATGACTTGGTACATGGTTTATTATGATGAGTTTTTGAGCCCTGGTTGCTGATAAGTATCTTTTGTACTCACACATGGATGAGTTGGATGTCATTTGATTCAGAAATAAATCATGCAGAGTGTGTTACTATGGTTGAGAGATCTTTTTCCTACATATGTTACTTCATGTTAAATCTTGAAGATCATGGTGATGTTGGACCACTTGAATGATTGCTTGACACTTATGGGAAGTTGTTGTTCTGGTATGATAAACCTTCTTGGAAAGATTGTATTGATGCTGCAAAGAATCTGAAGGCCTGGTTACTAATGTACCTTTACTACAACCATTGGATGACGCTTGAAGACACAACTACACTGTTCTATCTATCTGTAGTCCAGGGAAGCATTCAAATGTCCCAGAAAGAAGCTGAACACTGTCTTTGCCTCACAGAGAATCAGATCTGATTGAAATTTAGAAGATGGCTTGGGATACGCGGGTTTCCTGAAACACAGTCGCGTATATACGCGAGTTCCTGCACATAAAACCGCGTATTTTTGGTTGCTGGGTTGTCGTGCAATTTTTTGGTTGGTTTAGCATTCTTCGCATAGCCGTAGGCCGTTTGCATTCGATATTGTCCGGTATCTCTCGGTGGTGTTCCAGCTTCTCATATCTCTCGTTTCAATGTTTACGAAGATGCCTTGATGATTTGTTGGTGAAAGTGTTCAGATGCACAAACTAAGGAGCCTTAGTCATATGAAAAGGATGCATGGATCAACAAATCTGGGAGCATTGTTTGCCGATGAATGAAGGTCAAAGATAGACTCGATATATGATCTTCGAGGTCTTTGGTATTGATTATGAAAAGTCATATTTGTATTTTGATGAAAAGGTCTGGTTGAGACCCATGATGTAAAATTTTAATATTCAGTCATGTAAGGACTTGTCAATTTGCAAAACCCACTTGGTTGGGTAGCTGAGTCATTTTTGTAAACCCACTTGGTTGGGTAGCTGAGTCAAATTTGTAAACCCACTTGGTTGGGTAGTTGAGTCTCATATGTAAATCCACTTGGATGGATAATTGATGTAAGTATGAGTCTTTCGTGATAGGAAGTTCATAGAGTCATGTACTTCATTGAAAAATATGTTTGAAGATTCAGCATGAACTCAGGGGGAGCTTGGTCACTTTAGTATACATCAGATTTGCCGAACGCTTCTTCTACATGAGGAGAAAAGGGGGTGAGTATGTTGGTTTTGATCTGCCCATTGCCCTTGATTTCAAAGGGGGAGAGTGTGTTTGGTTTTTGATCCGCCCTTTGCCCTTGATGTCAAAGGGGGAGAGTGACATGGTGTTTGAATGCAGATAATGGTATCAAAGAATTGGAAGAGTGACATGGTGTCATTGTATTCCTGTTTGAATGAAGAGACAGAATGGTGTCACATATTTGGGAGAGTGACATGGTGTCATTGTATTCTTAATGTATCTATCTGTTGTGGTAACCAAACACCATCGTGGTTGCCATCAAGTCCAAAGGGGGAGATTGTTGGAAATATGATGCAGGATGTTGTCCTTGATGGCAACCCACTGAATGAAGATAAAGACATGCGACTATTGACATGTGTTGTCCTTGATGGCAATCCACCTGATGAAGTTATGCTTGACTTGATGGACTTAGTAAATGATGTAAATCTGATGTGATATGATGTTTGTTGACAATATGATGCTAAGTGTTGTCCTTTGAAAGGCAACCCACTTGATAAAGATAAATGACAACTTACTTGGATGAAGTTGTGCTTGGAGAGAATATGTTCCTGATGAAGAAAATATGATGTTTCTACAGTGTGTACAGAAGGCAATGAAGAAAAGAATTCAGAATGTGCTCAAAATATGATGAAAAGAGTATGTCTCTTTGTGTACGCGGATTGGCCTAAGGGAAGTCGCGTATGCACGCGGAAAATAACGTGCCAAGTCGCGTATGGGCTAAAGCGCTCAAAAGTGCAAAACCAAGGGTAACCACCATGGTATTGACCCATGGCATTGGGTAATGATCCGCCTAATTGACCCCGTCCAGGTAGTTTTGGGCTCATGGTTTTGTTTTGGCCCATGGTATTAAAAAAGGGGCTCATGGTATTGAAAAAGGAAAACCTATATAAGGAGAAGAAATTCATTGTGCAAATGAGAGGTGTGGGTGCAAGATGTCTGAGCTTGAATGAATACTTCTCTCTGAAGTATATCTGAATGGAAAGGGTTACACTTGAATGATAAATCTGATTGTATGATGCACCAATGATGAAGAAGGGGATCTAGATCTGAATTGCTCTTGTATTTGTTAGATCTGATTATGGAAGGCTTAGATCTGTGATGAGGTGAGCATCTAGGCGAACATCTGTCTGAAGCAAAAGGGTAGATCTGAACTGAATATCTGATCTGATGAAGTATGCTACTCTGTAATGATTGAAGATCTATACGCTACTTCGCCGCGGAGGAAGCGCGTATATACGCAGCTTCAGCGAAGAGAAAGCGCGTATGCGCAATAAAATATACACTGAGGTATACGCTGGTTTGTGTGGACGTAAGCGCGTATATACGCGACATCAAAGAAAGGAAAGCGCGTATGCAAACTAGGGTTTGCTCAAGCAAAGGGTATGAAATATCTGATCTGTTCTGCTGTGTTTCTGCTATCTGATCTGTGTTGATAAGTATCTGTTGGTGATGTATGTTTGTGCTTAAGAGAATGGAAAGGGTCCAGTTTGGAAATATGATGAAATGTGGCCTGCAAGTGTTGTTCTATTGAAGTTGTTGGATCCAGTGTGAAAATTGATGAAACGTGGTCCAAGGTGGTGCTGAGGGTTGTAGCCTTCAGTCAGGGGGTTGTAGCTCCCTTCCAGGTGAGGCTGGTAAATGAGATCGGGGGGTCGTAGCTCCCTTCTAGGAGAGGCTGGTAAACGAGTCATGGGGTTGGAGCTCCCTTCCAGGAGAGGCTGGTAAACGAGCGCAGGTGGGTGCCTGCGTGCTGGTCAAGTCTGCGCCAGCACATATGTTGTAAGATGTTTTCTCTATAATAAAATATTGAAGGCTGAGCAACTGCAGCGGTGGTTTTCTCCCGATTTGGGTTTCCACCTAAAAATCCCGGTGTTCATGTGTGATGCTTTGTGTGATGGTTTATTCTGTTCTTACTGCACCTGTTTACTGCTTATTGAATATCTGATGAATAAATGATGGAATGGTTTAAGTGAAGATTTAATGACATATCTAAATCTCTGTGTATACGCTAGTTTCATAAAGGGGATTCGCGTATATACGCTAGTTTACTGAAGTAAAGTAGCGTATGGGTTTTAAGGAATGAAAAAGTAAAAAGATTTGATTATGCAGTAAATACTGATTCACCCCCCCCTCTCAGTATTTTTCCCAACAATTGGTGTCAGAGCGTGGTCCTTCTGAAGAAGCTTGATCGCTTGAAGGAGATCCGTCACAATGGGAAGTCAAGAAGGAGTGATGTCTATAAAGCCACCTTTATTGAATGGAAGCAATCTGATATTCTGGAAGGTACGAACAAAAGCATATCTGCAAAGTCTTGGTGCAGATGTATGGGCAATCGTGCAAGAAGGTTATCAATACCCGGCAAATATTCCTACTGATGCAGCTGAAAGAAAGAAGTATGAAATCAATGCCAAAGCAGTGAATGTCTTATTGGGAAGCATGTCCGAATCAGAATTTGCTAAAGTGATGCAGCTACATTCAGCTAAAGATATATGGGACAAAATCATTCTAAGCTATGAAGGAGACACAAAGGTAAAAAGTGCAAAACTCCAAACTCTTAGAATTGAATATGAAAATTTGAAGATGCACAGTGATGAGAGTGTTGCCAGTTTCTTTCTTCGTCTGGATGATATTGTAAATCGAATGAGAAATTTGGGTGAAACCATAACTGATACTACTCTGGTGGAAAAGGTATTAAGATCCTTGACTTCTAAATTTGACTCTAAAGTTTCGGCTATTGAAGAAAGGCAAGATCTGCAAACTCTTTCTATTGTTCAATTGCATGGTATTCTGACTGCTTTTGAAATGAGACAAGGAGGTCCTTCTCAAATAAGAGAAGTTGCTTTTAAGGCATCTACAAGAGGAAAAGAAAAGGAAGTTGTCAAAGAATCCAGCTATATATCCGATGAAGAAGAAGCGAATTTCGTAAGAAAGCTCCAACTAGGTACTGGAAGATTCAAAGGTAAGCTTCCATTCAAATGTTTTGAGTGTGGAAAAGTTGGTCATTATGCTGCTAAATGTCCTTATAAAGAAAAGCATGGTAAAGGGAAACAATTTGAAAAGAGAAAGAGTTATTATGCAAAAGAAGATGATGATGAAGTGTCCAGTGAAGATGAAGAAGATTCTGACCAAGATCTAAAAGTGCTCATGGCTAAGAAGCAAAAGAAGAAGGCTACTCGAAACAAGAAGATACCTCAGAAATCATGTATAGCAAAAATTGAAGAAGATGAACCAGGTATCAATCGCTGTTCTTGTCTCTCACTTAACTACATGTGCAATGATTATGATAGTGAAAGTGACAGTATGGATCCAGAAGTTTCTGACGAAGCTCTACAAATACTCATGGAAAAGAAGGAAAAGAATAAGGCCACTTGTAATACTCTTCTTTGTGCAAACAATAGTGAAGATAGCGAAAGAAAAGTTGTGGATCTACAAGAAGCTCTCAAGACTAAAGTTGAAGAACTACAAAGTTCAACTAACAAACAAGAAACTATCTACAAAGAGATGACCTCTCAAATGAAAGATCAAATAGAAATGTTGAATGGACAGGTGGACAAGTATCAAAGGTTTCATACTTATGCATCCAATCGAATTAAAGAACTAGAAGCAGATCTTGAAAAATCAAGCAAGAAGAATGAATGACTTGAAGCTGCAATCATCTCTCTACAAACAGATCTAGAAGCATCAAGTGAGAAAAATGAGGAACCTCTACAATCATTTGAAAAGGAAGGACTTGAAGCAGAAATCATTTCCCTCAAAGAAGACCTGGACAAATCAAATAAGAAGAATGAAGGCCTTGAAGCAGAAATCATCTCTCTCAAAAAGGATATGGAAAAATCAAATAAGAAGAATGAAGAGCTGCAACAAACATGTGAAGAAAATGAAAATTGGTTGAAAGAAGAGATTCTAAATCTGAAGAATCAAGTAGAAGATGGAAGAAGAAAAGAAGAAAGCATGACAAAGCAATGTCAAGCCTTGGAGGTTGAGGTAAACATTCTCAAAGGTAAATTAGAAGAAAAGGTTAAATCCTTTTGAGGTTTCATGATAGTACTAACATTTTGGACAATATTCTGAGTAATCAAAGGTCTCCTGCTATCAAACATGGTCTTGGTTTCCATGAAACTGCTAAAGGAGAATCTAGCTCACAAGGAAGTGCCAAAAATTCAGAGGATGTCAATGCAAAACCTGAAGTGTTGAAAGAGACAAAAGCTCAACCAACAATCATGAATTCTCAAAGGAATTCATTCAAGAACGTTGAATGCTTTAAATGTCATAATTATGGGTAGAAGGCATTGCAGACAGATCAAACAGATCATTTCACCAAACAAAGAGCTCCTAAGTATAGAAAGGTACTCGGGTTTCTTCAAGGGATATTGTTTTTCATGCAACAAGTATGGTCATAAAGGAAGCTTGAGGCTAAAGGAGGGGAAGATTAGAAATACTCATTGCGATTCTTATGTTTATTTCTCCGACCACATGAGATGTTATGCTTGTAACAAGTATGGACATGTAGAAAAGAATGCGAGGATGAACAGATATGGGAAAGTAGACAATTTTCACATTACGCTTGGAAAGCTCAAGCAAATTTGGAAAGAAGGAGGACCGACTTAAACGTAGGGAATTCAGACCCCATCGTTAGCCATCCGCTTCCGGGAAGCGACGCTCGATTTATCATAGAATGATGTGAGATACATTATGAGATCTAGTAATGTATCATCACAAGGGGAGCAATGTATGATGTCTCTCATGGTTGGTTTGATTATTCTCGTTATATGTATCTCTGACAAGGTATCCGTAAGAAGAGACAGAATGAAGGTAAATTTATGGGGAGATAAAGGAATGTGAAAAATTTCTCTGTTTCACTTTCCATACGCGGGTTATATTCACAAAAGCCGCGTATACACGCGAGTTTCATTAGACACAGTCGCGTATGCATTGATGATGAGAGAATTTATCTGATAGCTGAAGATCTGGAGCAGAGGTCCATGGGGAGCATCAGTCTGACTGCTGATGATTGCACTGTTAGCATCATTCTGGTTATATTCATGATAATGAAATGATACATGGGTTCTTGTGTTGAAGATTATGGTTGAAGCCTGGTTGCTTTATGATGAAGAGCATTCGTTGTTGAGATGAAAGTCTTATAACTCAGAGATGAGGACTGATCATGCAGAGATTGTTGCTGATGACTTGCTGTTGAAGGTGTTTCAGATTGCACAAGTTAAGGAAGAGCACTGGTTTAGGGGGAGCAACAGGTTGAATAATAATGATTGCACTGTTGGCAATATGACTGCTTGTTCTTTGGTTTTTGTGATACTCATGCTCAAATGATGATGACTTGGTACATTGTTTATTATGATGAGATTTTGAGCCCTGGTTGTCTTTTGTACTCACACATGGATGAGTTGGATGTCATTTGATTCAGAAATAAATCATGCAGAGTGTGTTACTATGGTTGAAAGATCTTTTGCCTACATATGTTACTTCATGTTAAATCTTGAAGATCATGGTGATGTTGGACCACTTGAATGATTGCTTGACACTTATGGGAAGTTGTTGTTCTGGTATGATAAACTTTCTTGGAAAGATTGTATTGATGCTGCAAAGAATCTGAAGGCCTGGTTACTAATGTACCTTTACTACAACCATTGGATGACGCTTGAAGACAAAACTACACTGTTCTATCTATCTGTAGTCCAGGGAAGCATTCAAATGTCCCAGAAAGAAGCTGAACACTGTCTTTGCCTCACAGAGAATCAGATCTGATTGAAATTTAGAAGATGGCTTGGGATACGCGGGTTTCCTGAAACACAGTCGCGTATATACGCGCGTTCCTGCACATAAAAACCGCGTATTTTTTTTGGTTGTCGGTACTTGGTTGGTTCAACATTTTTAGCACAGCTGTAGTGCCGTTTGGTATCTCTCGATATTGTCCGGCATCTCCGGTGGTGTTCCAAATTTTCGTTATCTCTCGTTTCTAATGTTTCGATGAAGACGTCGATGATTTGTTGGTAGTGTGTTCAGATGTAACAAACCAAGGGGGATTTTGAGTCAATATATATGAGTGACGTGAAGGTCTTGTGGGAGCATTAGTTTTACTGAGTATAATGCATTACTGGCATTATGGTGGTTCTGATATTTGATCTCTCTTGAGGTCTTTTTGGTATTGATTATGAAAATTCATATTTGTATTTTGATGAAAAGGTCTGGTTGAGACCCATGATGTAAAATTGTAATATTCAGTCATGTAAGGACTTGTCAATTTGCAAACCCACTTGGTTGGGTAGCTGAGTCATTTTTGTAAACCCACTTGGTTGGGTAGCTGAGTCAAATTTGTAAACCCACTTGGTTGGGTAGTTGAGTCTCATATGTAAATCCACTTGGATGGATAATTGATGTAAGTATGAGTCTTTGGTGATAGGAAGTTCATAGAGTCATGTAATTCATTGAAAAATATGTTTGAAGATTCAGCATGAACTCAGGGGGAGCTTGGTCACTTCAGTATACATCAGATCTGCAAAACGCTTCTTCTACATGAGGAGAAAAGGGGGTGAGTATGTTGGTTTTGATCTGCCCGTTGCCCTTGATGTCAAAGGGGGAGAGTGTGTTGGTTTTTGATCTTTGATCCGCCCTTTGCCCTTGATGTCAAATGGGGAGAGTGACATGGTGTTTGAGTGCAGATAATGGTGTCAAATAATTGGAAGAGTGACATGGTGTCATTGTATTCTTGTTTGAATGAAGAGACAGAATGGTGTCACATATTTGGGAGAGTGACATGGTGTCATTGTATTCTTAATGTATCTATCTGTTGTGGTAACCAAACACCATCGTGGTTGCCATCAAGTCCAAAGGGGGAGATTGTTGGAAATATGATGCAGAGTGTTGTCCTCGATGGCAACCCACTGAATGAAGATGAAGACATGTGACTGTTGACATGTGTTGTCCTTGATGGCAATCCACCTGATGAAGTTATTCTTGACTTGATGGACTTGGTAAATGATGTAAATCTGATGTGATATGATGTTTGTTGACAATATGATGCTGAGTGTTGTCCTTGAAAGGCAACCCACTTGATGAAGATAATGACAACTTACTTGATGAAGTTGTGCTTGAGAGAATATGTTCCTGATGAAGAAAATATGATGTTTCTACAGTGTGTACAGAAGGCTATGAAGAAAGGATTTCAGAATGTACTCAAAGTATGATGAAAAAGAGTATGTCTCTTGGTATACGCGGATTGGCCTAGGGAAAGTCGCGTATGCACGCGGAAAAGAACGTGCCAAGTAGCGTATGGGCTAAAGCGCTCAAAAAGTGAAAAACCAGGGGTAACCACTATGGTATTGACCCATTGTATTGGGTAATGATCCGCCTAATTGACCCCGTCCAGGTAGTTTTGGGCTCATGGTATTGTTTTGGTCCATGGTATTAAAAAAAGGGGCTCATGGTATTGAAAAAGGATAAACCTATATAAGGAGAAGAAATTCATTGTGCAAATTATGAGTGTGGTGCAAGATGTCTGAGCTTGAATGAATACTTCTCTCTGAAGTATATCTGAATGGAAAGGGTTACACTTGAATGATAAATCTGAATGTATGATGCACCAATGATGAATAAGGGGATCTAGATCTGAATTACTCTTGTATTTGCTAGATCTGATTATGGAAGGCTTAGATCTGTGATGAGGCGAGCATCTAGGCGAACATCTGTCTGAAGCAAAAGGGTAGATCTGAACTGAATATATGATCTGATGAAGTATGCTACTCTGTAATGATTGAAGATCTATACGCTACTTCGCCGCGGAGGAAGCGCGTATATACGCGGCTTCAGCGAAGAGAAAGCGCGCGTATGCGCAATAAAATATACACCGAGGTATACGCTGGTTTGTGTGGACGGAAGCGCGTATATACGCGACATCAGTGAAGTAAAAGCGCGTATGCAAACTAGGGTTTGCTGAAGCAAGGGGTATGAAATATCTGATCTGTTCTGCTATCTGATCTGTGTTGATATGTATCTGTTGATGATGTATGTTTGTGCTTAAAGGTATGGAAAGGGTTCCAGTCTGAAAATATGATGAAATGTGGCCTGCAAGTTGTGTTCTATTGAAGTTGTTGGATCCATTGTGAAAATTGATGAAACGTGGTCCAAGGTGGTGCTGAGGGTTGTAGCCTTCAGTCAGGGGGTTGTAGCTCCCTTCCAGGTGAGGCTGGTAAACGAGATCGTGGGGTCGTAGCTCCCTTCCAGGAGAGGCTGGTAAACGAGTCAGGGGGTTGGAGCTCCCTTCCAGGAGAGGCTGGTAAACGAGCGCAGGTGGGTGCCTGCGTGTTGGTCAAGTCTGCGCCAGCACATATGTTGTAAGATGTTTTCTCTATAATAAAATATTGAAGGCTGAGCAACTGCAGCGGTGGTTTTCTCCCGATTTGGGTTTCCACCTAAAAAAATCCTGGTGTTCATGTGTGATGCTTTGTGTGATGGCTTATTCTATTCTTACTGCACCTGTTTACTATTTATTGAACATCTGATGAATGAATGATGGAATAATATAAGTAAAGATTTAATGACAGATCTAGATCTCTGTGTATACGCTAGTTCTACAAAGGGGATCCGCGTATATACGCTAGTTTACTGAAGGAAAGTAGCGTATGGGTTTTAAGGAATGAAAAAGTAAAAAGTTTTGATTATGCAGTAAATACTGATTCACCCCCCCCTCTCAGTATTTTTCCCAACAATCTTATGGGCGGTAGTATCTCCGGCAAAATGACCTCCATCTGGTCCGTCATGCAGCTCGGTCAAGATTTTCTGCACTTCGTCATGTTCCAAGCAGCGTAACATGACCCCATCGTAATGTTTCTTGAACAAATTCCCTCGGATAAGTTGGTGAGATGCAGATTTGAGTCTTATCGCGCGTTTCTGCCGGGCAGTTAGAGCAGGGTCGAGGGTGCCTTGGGCTAAATATCTTGAAATGTCGGAATACCAAGAAGGGATACTTTGCTGAGGCACATGGTCACTCTGGTACATGTCGATTTCTTGTTCCCAACATTCTTCTTCAATTCCATGGGAACTTGCAGCTTCCGCGGCCATTTGGCATAAGCCCTGTCCTTTAACGGTGTGTGCCGGTTTAAATTCTAAATCGTATTCTTGCAAGCACGCCACCCAGTTGCCTCGCCTCTCGCCTAGCTCCTGCTGCACGAAAAGTGAGCGGACAGCTGGGTGTGGAACAAAAACCGTGACATGATTTTTCAAGATGTAGGGCCTAAAATGTTTGACGGCTTTGTAGACCGCATAGGCTTGCTTTTCGATTTCTGGGTAGTTCAACTCGGCTCCTTGTAAACCGGTGCTCATGAAAGAAATTGGCTGTTCATCGTTGTTTCCATATTTCTACGTAAGGACAGCCGCAAGTGAGGAATCTAAAGCAAAAGTATATAGGATAAAGCCTTTGCCAAAATCTAGAATTTGGAGAGAAGGAGCTTCAGCTATAGCCTATTTGATTTTGTCGAAGGCCTCCCTTTCCGGCAGATTCCACTGGAACATAGCATTCTTTTTTATCATTCCTTGCAGCGGCCTAACTATCTGGGTGAAATCCGAGATGAATTTACGGACAAAATTGATTTTCCCAAGGAAATATTGCATTGCTTTCTTGATGCCCGGGGGAGGAATTTGAGCAATGGCTTTTGCCCGTTCTGGATCAACTACAATGCCTTGCTTGGTGATAATGTGGCCTAGCAGGTTCCCTTCTGCCACAGCGAAAACACTCTTTTTAGGGTTGAGCGAAATCCCGTACCTTCTGCACCTCTCAAAGATTTGCTTGAGGTGGCGTAAATGATCGCCCCTGCGTTTTGAAAACACAATGACGTCGTCCAAATAGACCACCACGCTCTGCCCTATCAAACCACGGAAGGCTATATCCATGGCTCGTTGGAAATTTTCCCCCGCATTGATCAATCCAAAGGGCATGCGCCTGAAAGAAAAGGCTCCCCATTTGGTCCGGAAGGTGGTTTTCAATCTGTCCGGTTCAGCTACCAGCACCTGGTTATAACCAGGCAAGCCATCTAATAGGGAGAAAATTTCAGATCCAGCCACAGCTTGCAATATCTGTTCCATGGGTGGTACTGGGTAGTTGTCTTTGTTTGAGGCCCGATTCAGATTACGGAAATCTATGCACAAGCGGATCTCGCCAGACTTCTTTCGTACCGGTACCAAATTTTACACCCACGTGGAGTGACAAACTTTGAAAATAATGCGTGCATCAAAGAGCTTCTTAATTTCTTTCAGAATCATTGGCTCCAAATCCGGATGCACTTTTCTGAGTTTCTGTTGGAAGGGCTTAACGCCTTCATTCACGGGTATCATGTGCTGAATGATCCGAGTATCGTACGTATGTAAATCGTCATATGTCCAAGCAAATACGTCTCTATACTTCCGGAATAATTGGGTGAAGGCCCGTGTCTCCTCATCACTACAGTCTTTTCCGAGGTTAACGAACTTTGGGTTCTCATCTGATCCCAAGTTCACTTGCCGATGTGCCAATATGGAACTTTGCACTTTGGTGTTTGGGGGGCCGCGGAATCGGCTTTGCAGATCAAAGAGATTTTCTAATGACACCACCCCCTTGGGCATGGGGTTCTCTTTGCATTCATAACGCTCTTTCTACAAAGCATGATCATGCTCCGCCTCGTCTATTGCCGCGTCCTTGAATACTTCAGCATTGAGCATGAAGTCCAAGATCTGTTGATCATCGTTAAAAATGTGTAGATTAGTAATGTTATCTGGCACAGAGGGTCTATATATAACTTCAATAGAAAAATCGTCCCTCAAAGGGGTAAATATAGAAGCAGCATTAGCCAGAGTATCAACTGCTGCATTGTGCATTCTAAGAACATATTTAATTCCAAATGCATCAAAAGCAGAAATCAATCGCCATACTTCTTGTTGATATGTCTTTAAATGTGGAGACAAACAGTGAATAGTGTTGCGTACCTGCCGAGTGATAATTTCGGAGTCTCCAATGACTTGCAGGCATTTTACCTTCAAATCTAGCGCCTTCTTAAGTCCGAGGATTAAAGCCTCATATTCAGCAGTGTTGTTGGTGCACTGGAACTCTAGCCGACATGAGATTAAGAATTTGTTCTTCTGAGGGTCAAGCAAGATGCAGCCCGCGCCAGCTCCATCATGGGTCTTGGAACCGTCATAGTACAAGGTCCACATGTCATTTTCCGGCTCCTTCGGGGTAGTAGGCCACGGAGGGATTTCGGCTTGGTGTGGGACAGGGGTGGCTAGCTCCTCCGCGACAAGCACTAGTTCAGATTGGACCTCAGGGCCTACTGAAGACTGAGGGGATTGGTAACATCCGAATATGGCTTCCAGAAAACACATGCCAAGCTCCTCCTGGGCAAAGCTGATGGGTTCATTAGTGGCATCCAAATCAGTTACGGTGTATTTCATATATGGTTCACTTTCGACCCTGATTTGGTTATTCCGCCCCTTGTAAGGAAGCCACAGGTAGGACCAGTCGGTGGCGAAATAGCCTTGCAAATTGCTGGACCAGTCTCTGCTAAGCAACAGACCGTATGCTTCAGGGATGTCAACAACCACAATATCAATGCATTGATGGACCCTAGAGTCTGATGACAGGTGGATGATGACATTATTCAACTCTCCTACAGCCAGAACCTGTGATCTGTCGAGTTGTATGATCTTTGCGTCAGTTTTCTCCGGGCGAATGTTCAGCCTCTTACAGACAGATAGAGGCATGACGTTTGTAGAGGCACTGGAGTCGACTAGACAGTTGTGAACGTTGAAGTTAAAAATCTCGAAGGACAAAAGGAAAGGAGGAGTGGATCCCCTTGAGTTCGTAGACGGCATTTACTATGGACTGGACATCTGGACTGGCTTGCGCAGACGTGTTGCTCACAGTCTTCGTAGCTGAAGTATTGGCGAAAGATTTTAGAATGAGCTCTCTTTGGTTGGTAATGCGGGCAAGCTCGTAGAGAGAAATATTTGCTCTTGTTTTTTAATATCCTCCACAATGTTATAGCTAGAATCCGGCTGGGGGCTAGGTTTGTTAGTGGTTTTTGGGGATTCTGCCGGGAGCTTACCCTTTTGACTTGCTCAGGTAATGTTATTTGCGGGCTTCTCCGGGGCAGATTGTTTTCCGTTTCCTGGGGGCAGAATTTTTCTTAGGAAAGCCCTTTTCTTGTCTTCATAAGATTGCTCGAGAACAAGTCCTTTGCTCCTTAGACTATAATTCCGTACGGGCTGGTCTTTGGGATTGTCTGCCATGTTGATATCAATGGAGGTAAGGCTGTCCCCCCCTTGGATTATGTCAAAAGCTAGGATAGAGGACCCTGGTTCTTCATTCGTGGGTGGATCT
Source organism: Pinus albicaulis (assembly GCA_034641835.2). Lineage (NCBI taxonomy): Eukaryota > Viridiplantae > Streptophyta > Pinopsida > Pinales > Pinaceae > Pinus > Pinus albicaulis. The sequence goes on from CM076570.1 coordinate 1,324,999,174, forward strand.
TCATCGTGATCGGAAACATCATCCTTCGTCACATCCCCCGGAGTTTGGTCATCTAAAAGCTGCTTAACTACTGTTGTCATGCTGCCAATCCATTGAGGGCACGTTTTTCAGAGTGGGCAGCTTGGTGGAAAGAACAGAAGTTATCTTTCCCTATTTCTTCCACATTGAGAGCAGTATTCGGGTTAGACGGAGGTCTGTTGGTGTTGGGATTTCTCTTTCTGAAAAAGGGTTTTGGTGGTTTACTGCTAGTCGTGGGTTCTATGCCCTTTCTCCTTAGGTCAGAGACTTCATTCGTTAAGAGCTTGAGGGTTTTTTCCATGCTTTCGAAATCAAACGCATATTTATCCCTATCTGTGGTCTTAGGAGTGGAGGACTGACCCTTTTTTGTGGTTGGCTTGTGATCATCTCTCCCTTCGTGATTGATGGATCCTATCGAAAGCATGTCTTTCTCTACAGCGAGAGCAGCCTCATAATTAGTCGTAAGGGTAGCGCGGGCTTCCCGTTTGACGAAAACGGCGATGTCCCTAGGGAGAGCCTTGGTATAGTAGTCAATGGTGATTGAGTCATCCAACGCCAGGTTTGGGGGAAATTTCTGCATTATGGTAGCGAAGCGCTGGTTGAAGTCCTTAACCTTCTCCTTTTTATGACACTTGATGGTGCTCAATTCCGTGAGGAGCATGGAAGGAGTTTTATCTTCTGAAAAATTCTGCAGGAACACGCAACGGAATTGGTCCCATGAAGTAACAGAGGCACTGGGGAGGGAGCGGTACCATGTGGTCGCTTTTTTTTCAAGAGTGTGGGGAAACAGTCGACATGCGACGTCATCGGACTGAACTCTCATGATTTGCAGAGACAAATAGAAGCTGCTTATATGATATTCAGCTAAGGTGCCTTTCTCAGAATCAAACTTGGGGAGGTGTTTCTCCGGATGCCTAGGCATATCGTGGAGTGGGCCCAAAATATTTAATGGGGACTGAGCCATCCAGGCTAGTGGTTGCACTCTCCTAGCCCGCTGGTGGTGCCTAAACTCAGGCTCAGATTCACCTCCCGAACCTGAGACCGATGCTTCTGACTCATGGTGAGAGTGTTCGTCTTGATGTCTCTCATGGTAAAGAAAGTCTCTAAGATATCCCAAGTTGTGGATAGGAGGTCTAATTGGGTTTGGGTGACGGTTGTGGGCATGGTTTCCTTGGCCTCGGCCTCTATCTCCTCTACCTCTAGCCCCACGGCCTCTATTTCCTTCACCTTCATTTCTACGAGCTCTATTTCTTTCGCCTTCATTTCTGCGAGCTCTATTTCCCCTGCCTTCATTTCCTCGGCCTCTGTCTTCTCCACCCTCCCCAGGTGGGGGGTGTGCCTGGTTGTTGTTTTGCCGGGTCTGGTTAGGCTGGGAGTCGGGGAAAGGTTTGGTGTCGCCAAATTCTTCGCCCTCTTCGAGAATTGGGTCGTTTTCATCAACAGTAGTGATGAGGTCTTCCAGCATGAGATTCAAAAGCTAGGGTATGGTACTCACTAGGGCACCATTACGAGTGATGTTCTCGGCAGGGGTCCTAGTGTGGGCTAGGAATTCCATGATTGGGGTAAATCGTAAATCTCTGATAAGATTGCGGGAAACTGGGCGCAAGGCTCTCAACTGCACTCTGGTGATTTCGTAATATCGAGTCTCCCCCCCTGGGATATCTTCTAGAGGAGGAGGGATAGGTTCATCATTTATGACCTCCCTGTGGGGATTTTGTCATGGAAAGTTGGTTGTATGCTGGGAGGCTGCCATCAAGCCCTCCTTCTAGCGCCAAATCTGTTGACGGGAAAATATGTCCGGCCAACAGTAGGGGATCTCCCCGGTAGAAAATCCCAATTAGACCTTGAACCATTTGGAGTAGGGATCCCGTTCGGGGTGTGGGTCTGGCTACCGCTTAAGACGCCTTCCCTTCGGTCTCAAAAGAACCTGATTGAACCTACGGACACACACTTATTCACATGATACAAAATACATGATTGATGCATTAAACACGAATAAAACACTATGTGTAGCAAGGCAATAAATAAAGCATATACGCCTAAGGAGGTGTCGTTAGCAACACATCTTTGGGGTACTGCTTGTAAGGTAATCTGACCATGAAAGAAATAGTTCTTTATGGCGAGATGTCCCTTTATTTTCTGAAAGATAAAACGAAATGCTAACAAAATAGTTCATTAACATTCATTAATAGAACAGATGATAAATTGAACATCATTGATACAACACAGGTAGCCATGACGCATAAATGATGACATAAAGAGTGCATCTTCATTAATCATAGGATGTTCTGAAACTGTACGAGGAATACACACAATGTTCGCACGACAAAAACATCATAACCATAGGGTGTTTTAACAAGTATCTGTATTCATATGTACAAGAGTATAATATTTCAATACAATGCAATGTATCTCTTGAGTTTCCAAAAGTCAAAAGCCCCCATTTACACTTTTCCCATAGGGAGTTTTATAGCACAAAACTTGCCCTTTGGGCTTCCCAACTTTTCGCCTGCCTTCCTGTTGAGTTGCCTCGTGACCTGGAAGAGGTTGCGACCTGCGACCTGTCTGGTGTGTGCGACTTGCGACCTGCGACCTGCCCGGGCGGTGCGACCTGCGACCTGCCTCTAACCATTTCCAATGCCTTGTTGCTACCAGGCTACGAAGATGGTCGCGCAATGGTGAGGTCAGGGGCGTCGATCTGCTGTTCTTTGAGGAAACCTTGCCATGTCTGGTACTCTGCCGCTATGGGGGAAACAAGAGGGACCTCCTCTTTCAACCGATGCATGCATTCCAAAGCATTTGGAACTAGAGTTTCCCTTTTTTGTGAGATCTGGTTGGAAAGAGAGGCAAGTTTGGTATAAACCCGAACTGGAGTGGTAAGAAACTGATCCAGATGTTCTTGAGATGCTGCGGGCTCGGGGGCGGCAGCAGCTTCCTTGATAGGCTGCAGAAATGACTGGATTTCTTGATTCACTTGTTCCCAGGCTTTCTCTTCGTCCAATGCCCCAAGCGAAGGAATGTGGTGAAGAGTGTGCATCGAGTCGATGCCGCTGATCAGGTGGTTGTATGAAGACATTACTTTGTCCAGGTCCTTGGATAGTTTGTCCTTAGACTGTGTTGCCATACGGAGCTGGACCTTAGCATCCTGTGTATGAATCCAATCCCTCTTGGGAAAATTCTCAGGTGCCCAAGGGTATCGCATTGTCCAGTCCATCATTCTGTCTAAGGCCTGTGAGGCCTCCTTGAGCTACTCGTGCTTTTGCTTAGTTTCTTCTCATGCTCTTACCAATGGGGCGACTGTTTGTTTGATGGTGAACATTTCTCCATACACCTGCCTCATGGTTGCTTCTAACACATCACACTCTTTTAGAATGGCTAGTGGGATTTCATTGACCGGGGGAGTCTGGTTTCGGAGTTGTTGAACTTCTGCTTTCAACTCTGATTTCTCCTGTTCTGCCCTTTTCTCCCGCTGCTCGGCTGCTTGTAGTCTATTTTGCAGGGAGACTATTTCCCTACTCATTCTGGTTACATTTTCTTCCGTAGCTGCGGCGAAAGCCGTGCCTGCCGATGCTATCATCACGTGATTAGTCCTGGTATCAAGGACTATGTCTTTGCCTGTTGCAACTGTGGATGTGGCGGAGGGACTTTGCGCCAAAGACCTTATTTTCTCTTGCCGGATTTTGAAAGAGAATTGATCGAATGTGAGTCTGGTGAGGTCGAATACCTCCTCTTCCTACCCCTGGGGGGAACTAACATCAGAGAGCTTGGTACTGCCCAGAGGTATCTCGAGGGGAGTCACCTCGATGTATTCTATCATTTCATCCTCTTTTTCTTCTCTATTATTTTCCTCCTCTTCCTTTCGCCGGAGTTCAGTTTCTGCTGCTGCTTCTATTTCGGCCTTCCTCTTCCACTCGGCTGCAGTAGCCTGTTCTGCCTTCTTTTGGCGTTCAGCTTCTGCTCTGTCCAGCTCTGCCTTGAGTGCCCGTTCTGCTGCGAACTGTGTCTCCTTTTCCTCCTTTTCTTTCCTGGCCTCCTCGTCCTGCTTCTTCTTCTGCGTTGCCTTCGAATTCTTCTTGCATTCTTCTTCATCCTCCTTTATCTTCTTTTCTCTTTCTTACTAGGCTTTTGCATCTGCTTCTTTCTGTTGGATAGATGTAATAAGCCCTGTGTTGGTCCGAGACTTTTTGGGTAGAGAGGAAGAGGCACCTCCCAACCGACGGCTCCTGTCTTCCAGGCTCTGATCATCCGGATCCTCTTGGCCAAAGTCTGCCTCCGGAGCAAATTGTCTCTCGGCGTTGTACCAGTTCCTTCTTTCGTCTTCTCCTGGGCACTCTATATGCTGGTAGTTCCACTTGAATTTAGCTTTCTTGCAGTGTTCAGGAGTTATTCTTTCCGGGTCATATGTTAGGTGCTCTAGCGCTCCAAGGTGATAGCTTTTCATCTCTTCTCCCTCCGCTGCTACCTCTTTGAAGTCTTTAACTGTGCACGCGCCGATGGTGAGGGGTAGCGTGGGCCACAACTTCTTTTTACCTTTAGACAGGACACTGGAGAAGCCCTGGGAAATTTGAAAGCATACCTCCTGAAGGAGCATTTTGTCTGTAACAAAGCAAGGCATACCATGTGGTGCCCTGAAATATCCAAAGGCTCGGATGAAAGTATATCCGGCGAAAGGGAACCAATGTGCCACTTGGCCTAGAGTCTCTCTGGCCCGCCAAGACATGCAAGGGGCGTCTTGGCCAAACAATATTCTATATAGAGTGGGGATAAATACTTGGGATATTTGCTCTATATCCTGTTTATACCTAGACTCCCAAAACACCTTGATTTGCAGATGAATTTCACGGGTCTGCGCGGAATCCCAGTTGTTTTCCCATCCTTCAAAGTGTAACCTCACGCAGACAACATCCAGTAGGTAAGAGGCCATATAGAGTTCGGCAGGCATTCCATCATCTGGGGCCAATGCCGAGGACAAGTTTATCTGCATTGAAGTCATCAATATGCCAGCCCAGTTGAAACGGGTGCCATGCACCGTTACATATTCCATGATCGTAGCCCAAGTGTCGTTGAAGGTGGAGCAATCAGGGCGCCCGTACAGTCTGCAAAGCATGGCGGCTACTAATTTATAAACCTTTCTCAGGCTAGCCACCAGATATTCTTGGTCTTTCTTGACTTTAAATTTCTCGGGCTCCTCCCACCATTGTCTAATAGTGTCAACTACAGGGACTGCGTGAGCAAGAGCCCATTCTTGTGTGAAGTACTCTTCTGGGCGAGGCAATGAGTAATAGAGGTGGGCGGCCGAGCCTACAAGCATTGCGAAAGCCTTGCCTTCACTGTCTCGGATCACGAACTTCTTGGGGTCCGTTCTCTGTATGATCCAGTCTATAACCTCTGGGCATGGAAAAATGGCCGGATGCGCCTCTGCGAGATGCAGTTTGGACCTTTTGACTCTTAAGTATATTTCCCGGTCTGGGAGATCTTCTGGGAATTCCTCTTCCGGTATGGAGAACTCATGATACACTTGGTACCATCGCATGCTGTCCTCTTTTGCAAATGTACATAGTGTATCCCTGTATATCGGGGGTGGGGATAGCATGTCCAGCTCCTCAACTTCTTCCACCACTTGCTTGTCCTTCTTCTGGGACACTGGGGGTGCCATGTCGCTAGAATCTGAGAGGACAGGTATACACTCCACGTCTCCTTCAAGTTCACCTGTCAAATTCATAAAGGAATCCAAAGATAAGAATGACATGATGATATAAAGCCAATTACAATTTATCAATGAATTTTAGTTGAGACACATGTAAAATTGGGTCACTGGTTTACTGGGTCGTAGGGTCGCAGATTACAAGAAGAAACCCAGATGCAACCTTGCAACCTTGCGACATGGTCGCAGGGTCACGGGGTCGCAAATTTCGAAGACAGAGGAAAATGCGACCTTGCGACCTCGCGATCAGGTCGCTGGGTCGCGGGGTCACAACTCTCGGAAAAATTGGAAAATGCGACCTTGCGACTAGGTCGTTGGGTCGCGGGGTCGCAACTCTCGGAAAAATTGAAAATGCGACCTTGCGACTAGGTCGCTGGGTCGCAGGTTGCGCTAGGGCTTGCCGGGGGGTTTTGCGCGCGTGCGGCATGAAGGTTTTCTCCCTTTAACTGGAAAATTATAAGGCTAAAAGGGTCCAAGCAGAGTTGAGGGATGGCTTTGGGAGCAGGGGACAAGGCCATGAGAAGCTGAACAAGAAATGTGGTGAGCTTGGGCAGTTGTGGTGAAAGCAAGATTAACAAAACACTCAAAACTAGAAAAGAACCTAATAGTTCATGCATAGGGCAGTTTAAAGGTCTAAGAATACATGGGTTTGGCAAGAAATGTCCACAAAGGAAAAAGCAGGAGGGAAACGACAACTTACCCGGGAAAATCGCGCCAGTCGACCTGTCAGAGCCGTTTCTTTCTATTCGCCGATTGTGAAAAATGCGACCTAGCGACCTCCTTTATATAAAAGGTCGCACGTGCGGGCATTTAATGCGGGGTCGCTATCGCAATTTGCATGGTTTAGAGTATCTGCGACCCTGTGACCTTGCGACCTGGGGGTCGCGGGGTCGCAAAGTCGCGGGGTCGCAGTTTTCATTAAAAGTTGAGTTTTGCGACCTCACGACCTTGCGACCTGGCGACCTGGGGGTCGCGGGGTCGCAAGGTCGCGGGGTCGAAGTTTTCATTAAAATTTTAGCTTTGCAACTTAGCGACCTTGCGACCTTGCGACCCTTAGTTCGCGGGTTTGCAAGGTCGCTGAGTCGCAATTTTCTAAAACATGAGTTTTGCGACTTGGCGACTTGGCCTTATGGATTCTTCACTTGGTTTCTTTCTAGTTTCAAGGGGCTCCAAAAATTTGAAATGGGGGGTTTTTTGGAGGGTGTTGTAGGGGCTACAACAGCAGCAGAAACAGAGGTTTGATTCCTAGAATACCACTTGTTTCACCTAGACCAAGAGCTAGTACACCTTCAACTCAGACCCACATTCCATCCTTTACTGATCCTGGACTTCTAGAAGACCTAAGATCAGATATTCCATTAGAGAAACCTTCCACTTCATCCACTGAACCTGCCTTAGAAGAAGATCTAAAGACTCCTATTAGGGACACAAACTTTTCCACTTCCACGGGAGAGTCAACCATGGCAGAAGAAGGGGGATGAGGAGTCTTTAATGGAGAACACACATTATTTGGAGGTAGAGGTAGAGGTAGAGGAGAAGGAGGTAGAGGTGCAGAAGGAGGAAGAGGTAGAAGAGAAATGGGAAGCTCTTTTGGGTTCCCTATAATTGATGAAGAAACTAATACAACCATGAAAAACATTTCACCCTCTGTCCTTCCAAACTTCTATAGACTTAAAACTGAAGATCCTGAAACCTTCCTATTTGAATTTGAAATGGTGTGTAGAACTTATGACTACTTACAAGATGCTCAAAAACTTAAACTATTTCCTTCAACATTGAAAGGAGCAGCATTGAAGTGGTTTATGAGTTTGATCAGCAGTTCTATTAGGACATGGGAAGACATGAAACAAACATTTCTAGAGAGGTATTTGGATTATTGTATGCCCGTCAATCATAAGGAAGAAGTGTTTAAGATGGTACAAAAAGAAGATGAAAACTTGGAAGATTTGTTGGAGAGATTTCATTACAACATCAAAAGAGAAAAAATGGAAAACCTAGATAAAGACACCTTAAAAGCTCTTTTGTTGAAAACAATTAGGGATGAATGGTTGGATATCCTTAACATGATGAGAAAAGGGGATATATCACAGCTCACATTACCTGAAATATCTTAGTTATGTATCAACCTTTCAAGAGGGAAATCTAAAACTGTAAAAGGTCCAAGAGATCCTGCTCTTGCAAGGGCAAGTAAGTCTGCTTCTGGGACAGTAAGTAGATCAGAAATAGGACATATGCTTGATGATTTTAAATCTGATATCGTAGGGAGTCTTACTGAACAAATAGACACCCTTAAGATACAAAACAAGCAAAAAGCTGAATCTGATGCCTTGGCAATATTTTGTCCCAAATGTAGAAAGAAACATGCCTTGAGAGAGTGTCCTTTGGATGTAAAATTTGTAGAGACCTGTGTCATTTGTTCTGAAAAACATGAGACCAAGAATTGTCCTTCTCTTCCTGGTCTCAAAGTTGTCTTTCAGGAGGAAAATCCTATAGATTCCACAGAATCTCTTAATTTTGTCTCTAGAAGACCTTGGCAGGGACCTCAAACACAAGGATTCCATGATCAAATGTATAATCAACCTCCACCTTGGAATTCTTGGCAGCAACCTTGGCCTCAATTTCAAAATCAATCTCAAGCTTGGGCACAAGGAGCACAAAATCCATATGGAAGATACTCTCAATACTATTAGTATCCACCATCCTATCCACCATACCCACATTTTTATCCTCAAAATCCTCAACAAAATTTTCAACAAAATCCTCAACAACATCATCAGAATCCACCACATCAAAATCAACCACTTCCATTACCATTCCCTCAAAAATCAAATCAATTTCCTACTCAACCCATACCAAACCCCAATAATAAAAATCCTCAGAACACATACATGATAGAAGGCCAACAGTTTCCAACTTATTTAATTACTCCTTTAGACCTTAGTGATGTTCAACTTAGGTCTGGAAGAATACTTGAAAAGAGGAAAACTTCTGTGATCATATAGGAACAAGATAACTCTGAGGAAGACTCTCTACAGGTGAATAAAATTCTTGAGGAAGACACATCCTTTCAAGGCCCAAACACTGAAAAATTAAAGCAAAAAGATCCAATAATTTCAACTCCTGGATTAGAGCAACCATCCACATCTACTTCTATACCTCCCTTTCCAGAAAGATTACAAATTGATAGAAGTGTAGAAAAACAAATTATGGTGCCTAATTATGATTTCCTAGATGAGCTGAGAAACGTTTGCATTAAAATTCCATTATTACAAGCCATCAAGGAAATTCCAATTTTAGCCAAAACAATAAAGGATTTGAGCATGAAGAAAACAATAAAAATAATAAGAGAAACAAAGAAAATTCAACTGGCAGGAAAAATAGCAGACATTATGATGGGCAAGATTGCTATTCCAAAGTATCTTGACCCAAGAAATCTAGTTGTTAAAATTCACATCAATGGAATTGAAATCCAAAACACACTCATTGATTTAGGAGCAACAATCAATATCATGAGTAGACAAATCATGGATAAACTGAAACTTCCTAATCTTCTCTTTACACCCACATTATTACAATTAGCAGACAGATCTGTGATTAAACCTGATGGGGTAATAGAAGACATTCCAGTGTCCCTAGATTCTTGGGAGTACCCCGTGGATTTCATGATCCTAACTCCTAAGAATAATCTAGGAGGACAGCCTATTATATTAGGAAGACCTTGGTTAGCTACAGCTGATGCTTTCATTAGTTGTAGATCCAGTGATATGTACATCTCTGATGGTAGTTCAACTAATAAATTCACTTTGTATCCTCTAGCAAGGACAATTACAGATTTAGATGATACTCAATGGATAGAGGATGAAGAAGACTTACAACCTCTCTTCACAATTTCATAAATTAGTGAAGATAATCAAATTCTGAATACTCTAGAAAAATTTGAATCCTCTTCAGAATACAAACATGAACCATTTCAAGAAGGATCCAACATTGAGTTTTTGTCATCAAGACAGATGTCTCTTCATTCTATGGATAAATTTGGTAGCTCTACAAGTGAGATATTTCCAGGCAAAACTTTGAACATAAACAAGAACCTAGAAAAATCTCAACAAGAAGAGTTAGTCAAAGTATTACAGAGACATTCTTCTGCATATGCATGGGAATAAACTGACATAAAAGGGATAAGCCCCAAGACTTGCACTCATCACATCTATATAGAGGAAAATTGCAAACCAATCAGACAACCTCAAAGATGGATGAATCCAAATCTTAGGGAGATTGTTAAAGAAGAATTGCAAAAATTGTTAAATGTCAACTTCATCTATCCTATTTCAGATAGTCAGTGGGTTTCTCCTTTGGTAATTGTGCCAAAGAAAAATGGTAAATGGAGGGTATGTGTTGACTACCGGGAACTAAACAAAGCTACTCTTAAATACCATTTTCCCTTACCTTTCATAGATCAAGTGTTAGATACATTAGCTGGCAAAAAGTACTTCTCATTCCTAGATGGGTTTAGTGGTTACAACCAAATCCAAGTAGCACTTGAAGATCAAGACAAAACCACATTTACTTGTCCTTGGGGTACCTATGCTTATCGAGTATTTCCATTTGGATTATGCAATGCACCTGCAACATTCCAAAGGGCAGTATTAGGAATTTTTTCAGATCTAATACATGATTGTGTAGAGGTATACATGGATGATTTCACAGTTTATGGAAACACATTTGAGGAAGCTTTAGCAAACTTGGAAAAAGTTTTAAAGAGATGTCAGGAAGCAAATCTTTCACTTAGTCATGAGAAATGTTTCATGATGTTTACTGAAGGTATTGTTTTGGGGCATCACATTTCAGGGGATAGGATTAGAGTTGATGAGTCAAAAGTTGAAGTCATCTCTAACTTATCTATTCCAAGTTGTCAAAAAGATGTTAGGATTTTTCTAGGATTTAGAGGATATTATCGGAGGTTTATAGAAAACTTCACCAAGATAGCATCTCCACTCTTCAAATTGCTTACCAAAGACTGTGAATTCAAGTGGAATTCTGATTGCCAGTTAGCCTTTGAGACCCTGAAAACCAAAAGTTCTGAAGCACCTATTTTAAGGGGACCTAACTGGAAGTTACCTTTTCATATCTCAAAATATGCTTCTGATACAGCTCTAGGATCAATATTGGGACAAAAAGACCTGATTCCTTATGCCATCTACTATACCAGTAAAAATTTGACTCCTGAAAAGTTAAACTATATTGTAACTGAAAAAAGAGTTTTTAGCTGTTGTTCATGCCATAAACAAATTTAGACACTATATAACAGGCTATGAAACTTTTTTTCACACTGATCATTCTGCAATTAGATACTTAATGAACAAATCAATTACTAATGGCAGAGTCATAAGATGGTTATTGCTTTTACAAGAATTCAACATTACCATTCTAGATAGGCTTGGAAAACAAAACACAGTAGCTGATTTCCTATCTAGACTCCAAAACATCAAAGATAACACTCCAGTTGAAGATCAATTTCCTGATGAATATCTTTTTGCAATTTCTACTCAAACTCCTTGGTTTGCTGACATTGCTAATTATTTAGTTTCAAGAAAATTTCCTTCAATAATGAATGCAAGGGATAAAAGAAAAATCATTTATGATAGTGCAAAATATTCATGGGTTGCTAATGAGTTGTACAAGACAGGTCCAGATTTGATCATTAGGAGATGTGTTCGGGAAGATGAGATGCCTAAGATTCTCAAAGCATGTCATGATGAACCTTGTGGCGGACACTTTGCTGATAAGAGGACAGCCTATAAGATCCTTAATTTAGGATATTATTGGCCATCCTTGTTTAAAGATGCTAAAGAGTGTGTCAAAAGGTGTGACAGTTGCCAAAGGGTAGGGAAACCTTCTCCTTCAGGTGAGATGCCATTACAACCTCAGGTACATATTGAGCCTTTTGAAAAATGGCCCTGGATTTTGTAGGACCTATTAGTCCTCCATCAATACAAAAGAGATATATATATTAGTTTGCAGTGATTATGTTACCAAATGGGTAGAATCCAAGCCATTACTTTTTGCTAATGAAGCATCTGTAGTTACTTTTCTTTTTGAGGATATTTTTACTCGTTTTGGTGTCCCAAGAGAAATTGTTATAGATCAAGGAGCTCAATTTACATCAAGGCTAGTGGAGCAAATGATGGAGAGGTACAAAATCAGGCATAGAAAATCTACTCCTTATCATCCACAAGCAAATGGTCAAGTGGAATCTACTAATAAGGTCATTGAAGGAATCCTAACAAAGACCGTTCATTTACATAGAAGAGATTGGGTAGATAGGCTTCCTGAAGCCTTGTGGGCCTATAGAACTACATGGAGAAACACAACAGGTCATACTCCTTATGAACTTGTTTATGGAAAGCAAGTTTTTTTTCCCATAGAGTTCCAGATTCAAACTTTCAAAATGGCAGTTCAGCTAGGACTTGATTTAACGGAGGCACAAAAGCATAGATTGGAGCATATTAATGAATTGGATGAGATCAGACAAGATGCAATTCAGAAAACAAGTCTAGTCCAACAACAAAGGACTAGATGGCATGATAAGTACATCAAAGAGAATAAATTCAAAGAAGGTGACTGGGCTCTCTTGTTTGATTCAAAATTCAAGGATTTTCAAGGTAAATTTCAAACACATTGGCTTGGGCCATATGAAATTGTTGAAATTTTTGACAATGGAGCAGTAAAATCCAGGACAATAGATGAAGAAGAGGTCACTTTTCTTGTGAATGGTCATAGATTGAAGCTGTATCGCAAACCACTCTCAAGAGAAGAATTTGGCAAGAAGTTCCGGGAAAACAGTGATGTGAAGTTAATGAAGAAGAATATTTCTTCTTCATCAACTTGATTGAATTTTCTGAAGCATTTCTTTTGAAAAAAAAATAATAATAAAAATTAAAATAAATAAATAAATAAATAAAAATAAAAATAAGGTATAAACATGAAAACCACTCATTGATTGGCATGTTTATACATAAAATATAGGGTGAAAATCAGAGTCTTTCTGACACTCTAACTTTTCCATTTTGTTTTTGCAAGCAGTTGTTACAAAATCATAAGTTCAGATCCATTGCACTTATTATCCATCTCATTTCATTTCACTCCATTTACATATCCATCCATACTCCATTTCATTCATTCATTCATACTTCACTTCATTCCATATTTCATTCATCTCATTCCATACTTCATTCACCTCATTTCCATATCAAAATTTAAAGTTTGATGTCTTTTTGCAAATGAATAACACATGTCATGGATTGAAGGCCATTTCTTATATTCTTCCACTCCATTTCATAAATTGAATCCATCCCATTCCATCATTCACTCCATACATATTCCATTATACCATGTTTTATCACCTATCTTCACTCATTCCATAAAATCTTCTATGTATATTCCAAACCACTCCATTCCATGATTAAAAATTCTCCACAGGTACATTCTGTAGCTAAACAGATATTATGCAGCTAATCAGACTTTCCGCAGCCAGACAATCATTCCGCAGCTACAGATCCTGAAGGCACTGATCAACAAACATTTGAATTGCAGCAAGATGATCCAGTATATCCATGAACAAGAAGAATCAAGAAGGATTATGAAGACTCTTCCAGAGGAGAACAAAGTATACAAAGACCACAAAAAGCAAATGAAAAGCAAAGGTAAAAAGTTCTGGTTATAATGGCATTTCATAAAAACAATAGTATAGTCTAGTTATGAATCATTTTTAAAAAGTTGTTTTGATTATTTTTATTGATCATACCAAATATACCCTCCGCAAAACTTTGGATAAAAATATTTCATTTCAAATTATATACCCGACCATCATTTAAGCGGTTAAAAAGGCTGAAGTGTTTGATTTCCTCACGTCACCCAGCCAAATCATTTAGTGATGATTTTTGAATCTATTGTAAAAATCTCCGTAGTATTTTCACTCATTGATTTGTTTTCTTCACCTCACTTCATTAACTCGTTCTGTAACTACCTCCATCACTCCATTCCGTAGCTAGCCCTTCATCATTTCATTCCGCAAAACAGAGATATCTCTATCACCGTGAGCAGAGGTATATCAGTTTGAAATATCAAACCACTATCACCGTGAGCAGAGATTGAAGCATTATCACCATGATTAGAGATTGAAGCATTATCACCGTGAAGCAGAGGTATATCAGTGTGGAATTTGAAGCCATTATCACTGAGAAGCGGAGATTGAAGCATTATCACCGTGAAGCATAGGTATATCAGTGTGGAATTTGAAGCCATTGTCAACGAGAAGCAGAGATATATCAGTTTGAAAATTGAAGCACTATCACCGTGAACCAGAGGTACATCAGTTTGAAGGTTGAAGTTATTTTTTCCGTGAGCAGAAAGAGTACTAATCTGAAGATTGAAGAAAGGAATTATGGGCCTCATTGTAAGAACTGAACCAGTGGGCACAAAATACCTGGAAGGATACCCTCAAAGTAGAGAAATGTTGCAACAGGCAGGATGGCTACAATTTCTTGAGAAATTTAATGGCTTCCACAAAGAAGTTACTAAAAAATTTGCAAGGTCATTCAAAGAAGCCGAGGTTGAAGTTGGAGATGTTAAATTCACTGTCATAGAGGTTTTTATTACAGAAGCAACAGGATTGCTTAGACATGGAGAGAGATGGTTTAAAAATAGAGAATTTCATAATGAATCATGGAAGCAAATCCTAAAATCACCAAGTATGGATGTCACTGTGTTTAAAAAGGGAATTCCAAGTTCTGCATTAAAAAATAAATGGAGAAACATATTGCTTATTCTACAAAAATTTATCACTTGTGAAGGTAGATATGGCACATTTTATGTTTACCATATTAGATTGATAATGCATTTTCTGGAGGAAGAGTTAAATTTGCCCTATTTCTTGCTTCAAAGTTTAAAAAAGATGGCTTCTGGTGTTCAAAGGAGAGTCCAATTCCTAGAGACAACTCTATACCATCATGGCTTGGTTAAGATTTTAATTGAACACCATTTAGCCAAAACAAAAGATACTTGGGATAATTTATTGGTAAGAAATCACTTTGAGGAACCAAAAGAGCCCTCACCTAAACATCAGCCTACAAGGAGAAGCAGAAAATGGAGAGCCTCTAAAATTGAAATTGACAAAACAGTACAGGAAAGTAGTGAAGAAATAATCTTTGAGAAGTTGACTCAAATTAAGAGACAACTTAAGAAAGAGAGGGTAATCAGAAAATCTGCCACAGAAAAAGGAGAGGGATCATCCCAGCCAAGAAGAAGCCATAGAATCAGGGGGAAACTAAGGAAAACACAGATCAAACAAACAGGGGTGATAAATATAGAAGATGAGGAAACATCTATTGAAGAAGATGTTGAAGAAGATTTTAATGAAGAAACCCCTGAAATTGACCTTGCTCAGCAAGAAGTTTATGACTATGTTGAAACATTGGAAAGGAAAGCTTCATAGAGTAGAGATAGAACCCCTAGTCCTCCACTGTCCGAAATAGATGTGTTAAGAAGGGATAGGTATGAGCTGGAAATACTTAATAGACACATCAAAAATGAGAATGATATTATGAAGGAACAAGTCAAACTCAAAACCAGTATGAACTCAACCTTATCTCTACAAATGGACAAAGTGGAAAAGGCTAATGAAAAGTTGAAAAAGAGGAACAAGAATCTAATCAGGGCACTTATCAACTTAAGGTTCAAAATAGTCATCAGAAAACCCAGAAGACCTTTAACTTCCAGGCAAAGAAGAAGGAGAGGGTTGGATGTTCTTGCAGAAGTCTCTGAGTTTATGGAATAAGTTGCATGAGGACATGCAAGAAGTCAGCAGTGGGGGTATGTTGGGCCCCAAGATTGTGCTTTATTTCATCTTAATTTACCTCATTTTACTTTTTCCATTGTTATCCCAGACCCAAATGATCAATGAAATTAGTTAAAATTACTTTTAGAATGATTAATATGGCTAACTTGCTAAGTTTTGTGATTTTGTCATTGTAATGCATTTTGACCGAAACTAGCTGCAGAATGCAGACATTCCATAGCTAACCGGCAATTCTGCAGTTGTCTTCACGTTCAAGCATGTTCCAGGTGTCCTCTCAGGAAAAGCCACACATGGGTATATTCCACATTATGTCCTCAACGTTCGTTGCTCACCATGAAGAATGAACCGAATTCTGGACGTGGTTTTGGTACGTGGGAACTCATTCAAGGAGGCAGACTTCTAATAGGACTATCCTAGTCCAGATGTCCTTTGTTCCTTTACGCTGCCATCTTTAGAGTCCTAGTACGATTTTGATAAGGAAAGACAATGATCCCTATATTGTTGCAAGTTCTGTTATGTAGATTTGTTATAAAAGCAGTCGGGAAACCGAGAGACAGGCTCTAGATTTTGCTTAGATTTCATGTATTGGCTGCTATATTTCTGAAGACCGAGACTATTCTGTTTCAAGTTATTTTCCTTTAATGAAGAAGACAACATTGCTTTGAACGCGTTGAGTTGATTTTGAGTTAGATTTCATCTGGTGGTAGAGGGCCCCTGCCTCCTGCACGGCTTTACTTTCATAATTTAGATAAGTATCCTAGTTGTTTTCACGTTTTTGAAGTTTGAGTTCATATTTAATTTCATTAGCCACTATAGCTATACTTGTTCTAAGAAACTCTTCCAAAAGATCATGATAATGAATGGGAAATGGCTGTAGTGTTGTAGGATTTATTTGTAATTTCTTTTGTTCATTATCACATTTGAACTTATACTAAGCAAAATCTTCCAAAAAACCCTTATGATGTCTAAGGCATGACTGTGATACTGAAAGTTTCAGTTGTTTGTTTACACTAAGTAGCATAGCTGATCTTACTCTTAAAACGCTCTTCCAAAATATCATAATAATGGGTAGGAGATAGCTGTGATGTCTTAGTTTTTAAATTGCTTTCAGTCTTTATGTTTGCATTTGCACTGAATTGTACAGCCAAGATTGTTCTAGCAAGCTCTTCCAAAATACCATTCATGGTGGACAAAACAGGTTGTAGAATCCCATAGATTAATGCATGATAACTTAGTTAGGGTACTCCGGAGTCAAATTGCATTCAATTCATGCTCTGTTATTTTGTTTTAAGTTTGATAATGGCTTGTTAGTTCAGCACTGTTTATTGTAGACTAGTGACAATTTAGTTCAGTTTTAGCTTAGCTCATTGTATTTACATTCCACATTTAGTTGTCATCCATTGCATATTAGATTACATTAGTTGTTAAACTTAAACAATACGACCTTCATTATTTACAAAATCTCTTTTGTTCCAAATCTATAATTGACTCATAACCATTTGAACAGAAGACAATATCATTCCAAGGCTTGAAGTACTTTTGCAACTTCTTTACCACTTCATAAGCAAAGCCTTTCCTCAAAAGACTACTTTAAAAAGAAATCCATAACTTTTTAATAAGGTTTAGTGACGTTAAACTAAGTTGCAAAATAGAATTAGGAGCTAGTCTTAGAGTAGAGATCTTATGATGTTACCAATATTTTTCTCCAAATATGTTTCAACAAATCTTTAATCATGGATAAAATGTTGTATCATTATAAGCTGATTGTTTAATTGTTTAGCTAGGAGAATTTGTATACTTAGCTGACCATTTCTCAAGCTCTTCCAAAATACCTTTAATGAAAGAATTGGACAAGTTAAGTTTATGTTTTGATTCATTTTCTTGAAGTCATTATCAAGCTTTGTATTCTTCTTAGTCATAGTTTAGGTTTGATTCTATTTCAGTATTTGCATTTGCATTTGTCATTTGTCATCAATAAATTAGGCTTCACTCTGTTTTTGACCAGTAGCTTCCTTCCACTAGCATTTAGTTCTTTTCCTTGTGAACATAAAACCATCAAAAGACCAAAAACATCATAAAACACTAAACACAACGCATTGAGAAACAAACACTTAGGCACATACAGTGCACTTCACTTCAGCAGTTTACCAACCCGGGTTGACAATTAAATGAACTCAATTTAGGAGACTAGGTTGAGCACAAACACGTTGAATTCACTGTATGCCCCAGGGCTTATAGCTAAGTCAACACACCACCCTCCTGCCACCATACATAGTCGTACGGTGCGGCCAGGTATCCGAGCGCACTGCTCTTTGTCGTAAAATATACAATTACACGGTGTGCCTTTGGAATCCACCCCGGAGCTAGTGCGGATACACTTAGCACCGGTTTACCAACCCAAACTGTTGACAATGTCGATTTGAGGTTTTGATGTGCCGAAAAACTTACATGCCTCGGGTGGATAATTTGGTCAATGCACCGGGTGGCCGAGATTCACCATTGTCAACGATGCGTCCTGGTAAATGACCGCACCGCACTTTTAAAAAAATTTAAAATAACACTGTGCGCCTCACGATACTACCCCAGAACTAGTGCAGACTCCTTCAGCATCGGGTGTAGTGCGACCTGTAAATTTACAAGCAGCACCGCAAACCGGTGCAAGCCAAATAGCTCGAGCACACTGCGCGACGATTTTTTTTTTTTTAATGGTTAATTTTAAGGATTTTTCAAATTATAATCCACTAAAAGGTTTAATTATGGAAAAACAAGAAAAATACCTGTACATTTACCCGTCGAGGAGGCATATTGGTTGTACAATTTAAAAAAGAAAATTTGTCCACTATTTTATAAAATTTAAGCTGGATATTGGTGGCAATGTACAGCAGCAGTGTGTGCAATAAGTGCAATGGGAGCACAGATGCCAGTGTGGCTCAAGCAAGGATAACTTGCACCGGTGCTTGAGAGCTCTGTAGCACTGACAAAAGTGAAAAATGTGGTTTTTTGGCCGTAATTTTTTTTTAACCCTGTTCCGGTGCGCGGGGTTTTTACTGGAGTACCGATGCATTGTCTTAATGCCGCACCGGGCTCTTTCTGTTTTCGCACGCTTTTAGGAGGCACCAGGGAAACGTAACTGTAATGCACCAGTGCGCTATAGTAACTCGACGCACCGGTAACGGTGTCCGGTGAACCAATGATTTTTGCAGTTTTTTGGCCATAATTTTTTTATTTAACCCTATTCCGGTGCGCGGGCTTTTTACTGTAGTACGAGTGCGCGAGCTTGTTACTTCCGTACCGGTGTGTTTCCCGTATGCCGCGCCAGGCTCTTTCTGTTTTCGCGCGATTTTAGGAGGCACCAGGGCGACGTAATGTTATCGCACCGGTGCTCTACAATAACATCACACACCGATAACGGTGTCCGGTGAACCAATGATTTATGCGGTTTTTTGGCAGTAAATTTTTTTTATCTAACCCTATTCCGGTGCGCGGGGTTTTTACTGGAGTACCAGTGTGTTTCCGGTATGCGGCATCGGGCTCTTTCTGTTTTCGCGCGCTTTTAGGAGGCACTGGGGCGGCATATTTTTAAAGCACCGGTGCTCTACAGTAATATGACGCACCAGTAACAGTGTCCGGTGAACCAATGATTTATGTGGTTTTTTTGTCATAAATTTTTTTTATTTAACCCTATTCCGGTGCGCGTGATTTTTGTTGTAGTACCGGTGCATTTTTTGTATGCCGCACTGGGCTCTTTTTGTTTTCGCACACTTTTAGGAGGCACCAGGGCGGTGTAGTTTTAAAGCACCAGTGCTCTACAGTATAATGATGCACCGGTAATAGTGTCTGGTGAACCAATGATATCTGTGGTTTTTTGGCCGTAATTGTTTTTATTTAACTGTATTCCGGTGCGTGGCATTTATGGGGACCCCGGTGCATTTCCATCATTCTGCTCTGAGAATTTTATGTTCTGCTCACTTTTATGACGCACTGGGGCATGGGGATGTGACGCACCGGGGCTCTACAATAACCTGACGCACCGGTAACGGTGTCCAGTGAACCAATGATTTCTGCGATTTTTTGGCCGTAATTTTGTTTGTTTTAAACCCTTTTCTGGTGCGCAGAATTTACGAGGATCCCGATGCATTTCAGTCATTCGGCACCGGGTCGTTTATGTTCCATACACTTTTTATGAAGCACCGAGGCTAAAAATATGACACGCACCAGTGTTGTTGTTGAATTAAAAGCATCGGGAGGGTGTGTACAGAACACACTGTTTCTAGTGTGCCAATGTTTTATGCGGTTTTTTTGCCGTAATTTTTTTTTATTTAACCATCCACTGGTGCGCGCGTTTTGTGGGCGCCCCAGTGCATTTCATTTATTCCACACCAGGTGGTATCTGTGCAGTCGACATATAAAGAACTGATTCTCTACAGAAATAAAACGCATCGGGCGTGTGTGTACGGAGTGCACGGTGTCCGATGTGCCAATTTTTGTAATGCACTAGTGCTTTGTCATATTGAACGCATCAGTTCGTTTTAGGTTGATAAGAGCACCAGAATAAATACATCTGCAAAAACCTCTGCCCGCCAACCTCCTCTAGGATCCTCCGCTAGAAACAGACGTCTGGGGTTCCTCAAAAACATCCGCTAGAGGGTCTTTTCCTTGTAGTAGCTACATGATTAAGAATGGATTTTGCAGAAGCAACCTACCTTGTACACAAAGGTAAATAACCATGGATAGTTTTTGATTGTTTTCTTATATGTTTATGCCATGATTTTTACAAGTGATCTTGAGTTAGATGAATTTAAAGCAACCATGATGAAATATTTTGAGATGAAAAATCTTAGTCTTGTGAAATATTTTCTTGGCATAGAAGTTGAGAAATCTGAAAAAAGAGTTTTTATTTTCCAAAATAAGTATGCTAGAGATTTTCTGAAAATATTCAGGATGGATAATTACAAATATGTCCCTACACCAATTGCAACAGGTACAAAGCTAAGAAATGATGATGAAGGATCAAATGTCAATCCAACTCTATTCAAAAGATTGGTTGGCAGCCTCATGTATCTCACAACAACAAGACCAAATATTATGCAAGGAGTGAGTTTAATTTCTAGATTTATGGAGACTCCAAAAGACACACATTGGAGTGTAGTAAAAAGAATTTTGAGATACATAACAAGAACTAGATATTGTGGCATAATGTATGAAATCACATAAAATAAATATTTGATTGCATTTATAGATAGTTATTTTGCAGGTAGTTTGGATGATAGGAAGAACACTTCCGTTTATTTGCTCCATTGGTCCAGGTGTGATTTCATGGGAATATAAGAAGTAGCCTATTGTGACACTATCATCAACATAAGAAGAATATGTAGCAGCAACATTAGTAGCATGTCAAGAAGAATGTTTAAGAAGAGTATTGCATGGACTCAATCAGAAACAACAAGGACCATCAACAATATATTGTGACAACACCTCAGTGATTGCACTATCCATGAATACTATGTTACATCAAAATAGCAAGCATATTGGTGCTAGATATCACTTTATTAGAGAACTTGTGGGAAATGGAGAAGTTCACTTGAAGCCTTGTAAATATAGTGATCAAATTGATGATATATATTTACTAAGTCATTAGAAAAATATGTGTTTGAATTTCACAAAATAAATTTGGGTGTTGTAAGTCTAGCTGAGACATATACCAACAAGTAGGTTTGAGTTATCATGAGTCATGTTTTTGTTTAGTGGTCGTAATTAAGGGGGAGTGTTAAAATAGCTAATTAACTCCCGCATGGAGATTTAACTATTTTTAGAGAGTCATTTAAGTGACCATTGAGTAATTCCAGTTATGTGATATATGAATTTGGTAAGTGTATGCATGTCAAGTTATATTAGGCGAGTCATTAGTCGAAAATTTTTAAATACCCTTCACTGTGTTCATGATATTAAGATTGAAGTTCGTGTAATCAATAGAAGAGACATAGCTCATGTGTGTTTTGTGTGTGAATTATTTGTGTTACTTTGTGTTTTATATCCTCTGCCTTTCCAACACCCTCTAGTTCAAAAATTCTTTCAGTTTTGCTAAAGGAATGACATATTAGTGTTAGTGGAAATAGTGGTTTCAACAACTCTGAATCATGGAACTTGTATTTAAAAAAATAAAGCTCAAGAGACAAGGAAGAGTCGACTCTTTGGGAGATAGGTAAAGAAGCTAGTTACATAATATTTTCTAAAAAGAAAAGATGGCATAAGAATAATTTTTGGCTTAAAAATATATAATACATAATATGTATAAATTTTATTTAATCTTTTGTAACTTATCCAAATCTTCTGGAAAAGGAAAATACATAAGAACCCTGCACATAGGATGATAAAGAAGCCTTGTTATGGTTTTGGAATTATTTGTATTGATATCCTTGGGAAAGAAAAACATGTGTTTGCCTCTTATAATGGTGTTAAAATTATTGGGAAAATTCTATGATAATTGTATGGATGGAAATAGGTTAAATATATTTATTTTATTAAAAATATTTGTTTTGCAATTCTTGGAAAGTATTTACGATTCTTTTATGGAAAATAATTAAATTATCTAAGTGGTTTTCCTTGAATAGGATTACATGTGAGCCTTTCACAACCAAAGCCTATAAATATTTTCCTAGATATATAAAAAAAGAAACATGTATTTACATACACATAAATTAGTTCAATGTGGTAAATTTCTTTATGCACATAAGGCAAAACTATTGTGAAAAAGAATAAGAATTTGTATGCATAGAGACAACAGTTGTTGTATTAACTTCCTTTTTTAAACTAAGAATATATTTTTTTACATGGAAATAATATTTAATGATGGTAGAATTCTAGAGAAATAAATATGTGTTGCATGCATGAAAATAATATTTGATTGAGATAGATTTCTTGAAAAGAAATGCATTTTACATGCATGGAAAGGAAAACTATTGAGATAGATTTCTTGCGAAGAAATGTAGTTTGCATGCATGGAAAGAATGAATATCATTTAAATTCTTTTAGAAAAATATTATATTATGTTAGTTCATTTGGAAAAATACCATGTAAGTGCATGTATAAGAATAACACCTATTGTATTAATTATTTTGGGAAAGATTACATAATTGCATACAAAAAGAAACAACTGAGGAGCTAGTATTTTATTGGAAATGTTTAGAATGAAACGTGAGATCACATCCTTTATCATACATTTGACTAAAACTTATTATATTTCTCTTTAAACCTTCAACTTACAAGACATTTTGAGTTTTATTATTTCCATTATTAAGACTAACATTTCCTTTTCCAACTATCCTTGTTGATGAATTTCCTCCAAAATTAACATTGGATCCTTTTACATATTTAAGAGAAAGAAATTTACTTTGATATATTGTCATGTATTTTTAGCATCCATTGTCAATATCATTAACTCCCTTTATTTTTATCATATAGTTCAAGTCCATATACTTCATATTTTTCTTTCTTCCTTTTTCATACATTTTTTATTATTCTTTATGGTTGGTAATATATTCTTCCCTTTGTTACTTAGGAAGCATTGTTGTGTTTCTTCTATAATATCATGATTTTCACCCATGTTATTGCACTTATAACATGAAATATAATCCAATAGGGGAGAAAATGAGTTGAAGTTATGACAAAACCCTCATAAAATATTCTGGATTTGTTTCTTACATAGCCATTCATTGAGGTCTTATAGGCTCCTAAGTTTCTATTTATCACATGATTATTTCTTACATAAAATCTCCAATTTTTTGGTTTATGATCAAAGTTATTACATGTATATAAATATACAAAGAGATTTTGATACCTATATATGAAAAGACTTCTTGGACAAATACCTCTTATGAACCCATTCTTGTTTTCTTTGTAATAAAACTTAGGTCTCTACTAGTCATTAATTCCATTTCTGGTGCTACTTGCATTGCTAATATTTCCTTTTCAAAATTCATCTCTCTACTAGTTATCAACTCCTTTTCTAGTGTTTCTTAAATTGTTGATAAATCCTTTGGAAAATTCATGTATGTGTTGATCCTCAACTCCTATCCTCATAATTCTTTCATTTTGGATAGAAAATTTGAAAACATATACATAGATTTTGGGTTTTTCTCTATTTAATTTCTGTAATGTATTTTTTCTTGTTTCTCATTTGAAGGTATTATGATTTTATTTATAACTAAGACCTGTTTTAATGAAAGGTGACCTATGAAAGTTGTGAATATCATCTAATATTTCTTCACTTTTTCCAAATTCCGAGCATTGATTTAGGTGAACATTTTCCTTTTTTTATCCCTTCATTAAGGAAATAACTTATTCTACAAGCATCTCAGATATTTCTTATATTTATTTCAGTTGGATTCTCACTAATTGTATCCTCTTTTACTCTTCTAGTTGTTTCTTCAATAGGGAAACTATTGTTTCATCAAGATCATGATCCTTTTTATTAATATTTTTGTAATCGCTCCTTTTTATTTTTTTTTATTTTTTCTTTGAGTCTATTTCTTTCTTCAAGGGAAATAATAAGTTATTCTTTAAGTTTTAATTCCACATCAATATTTTTATCCTTTGAATCTATTTTCTCTTTCTAATTTCTTTCATTTTCTTGATTAGCATATTGGGAATCTCGATTTATGAATTGGAATTCATATTTTTCAAGATTATATGCATATCCATTATTTTCATATGAAGATATACTATATTCTATGGAGTAAAACATTTATTCTTGGTATATCATTCATTTTTGGGTCTATGTCATATTCTTCTATTTTTATGTTCTTATTCATCATCACTATTCTCTCTTTCACATATCGACATTTAGCAGGAAAATCACATATTCTACCATAATTAAAAAAATTGAATGGTATATTGCCTTTATTTTTTCTATATATTCTTCTCCACTGCCTCATGAACTATATTTCTTTTTCATTTGATCCATTACTAGAACTATCATTTTCTTTATGTTCTTCTATTTTCTTTGAATTTTTTAAAGTTTCTTCGTTTAGAGTTTACTTTCATTTTTTTGTCTCATTTCATATGCAGTATGAATATTTTTTTTTCTAAATAATTCTAATTTCTATTAATGTAACATAAAAATACAAGGAGGCTCAGGCCTCTACAGTTCTAGCCCATCTCACAGGCATAATTATTCAAAATAGCAAAAAAAATGACTGCCCTTGAAAGGGAAACCAGTCCATTGGGAAGTGTTATCGCTGCCCACGCAGGGGAAACCACCATGACATAGAAAAAAAAATAACAGCGTTTGAAATATCCAAAAAAAAAAAAAAACATTACTACCCAAAATCTTAAAAACAGGCCCAAAAGACTCAGGGCCAAAGACCAAAAACTAAATTGAACCTGAGGGTCTAAGTATCATTTGGTGAAGGAGGGGGCTCTTCCACTATTAGGCATTTGTACTCATCGATAGCGTCCTCAGTTGCACCCTTTGCACAGGTAGCATCCTCAGCTGCACACTTTGCACAGGTAGCATCGTCAATACAGGTGGCGTCCTCAACTGTTGTGATGGCATTGGAGTGGCAAGATTTGTTGTGTTCTTGTTCTCCACCCGACCATTCCTCACTTCTTCTTTCCCGAACTCTGATTCTGCGACTAGAGGCAGGGCCACCTTTTGCAATTGTTGTGGGAGATCCATGACACATTGCACTCTTCTGCATTTTTGTGGGTCGAATACCTTCGGAGCTGGAAGGTTCCTCCCGAAAGGACACAGTTATAATTGTAGTAATGTGGGGTCTGTCCATGGTACATTTATAATGGAACTAAGTCGAATGGGTTGGTTGCTGGGAGATGTAAGAATGGGCTGGTTGCGGAGAGACGGCTGCTTCCAAATGAGGCAGCGTCGGCGAGCTAGTGGGGGGTTGGGAAGTCAAAGGAAAAGAATGAGACCGATCAAACCCACTGTGGGTTTCCAGATAGCGGCCATAGGAATGCTCTAGCGAAGTGGAAGAGGAATCAGTGCAGGGCGCAGAAGACAAGTGAGCGGCTCTGCCACGGCTGCTACCGCGGTGACAACACATTCGATGTCGCAAGCAGGGCATGCTGACTCGGGGAGGATTGCAATGACGGTGAAGCTTAGGATCAGGAGAATTAGGGACCCAGGGAGCCGAAGACTCAGGGTTTAAAGTATCAGAAGTAAGATGCAGACTGTAAAACAAGCTATGCGAAAAATGAAAACCAGGCATCACCTCTATGCAGCAAAGAAGACTGCTACGCCTCCCTGTAGGCGTTTGGGAGCTCAGCTCCGAGACTCTAGGGGGGGAATTGCAGCTTAGCAGCATAGGAGGACGATAAAGACAACCCTGAGAGCCCATTTTGAAGAGACGAGATGGGCATCGACAGAAGAACTGTGTAAATGAGCCATTAAGGTCGCTGGTGGATCCATTTAATTCTCCCTGCGTGAGCTTGTGGGTGGCCATGTGGCTATGCCACTTGCCATTCTGTAAGCCCTGCCGTAAGCCCGCCTTAACACCTTCCTTAATTAACACCTACATCCAGGAATATGAAGTATGAATATTATGTAGCTTATCCATATTCATATTCCTAGATCCTTCATTTCTTCAATAGTTAAGACCTTTGGATAAAATCTTAAGGGGAGAGAGATCGACACCTTATGTACAATCAGTGTTTCCTTAACTTCTTCACCAATTACTATGATAGTATCAACAATATCATACACACAAAGGAAGTAGGTTGTAATATATTTTTCATCATTCATTATCAAGCTCTCAAACATTCTTTCATGGGTTTTAAAATTTTCCCTCTTCACTTTGTTATCTCCTTCGTAGCTATTTTGAAGTTTGTCCAAATGTCCTTTTCATATTCACAATGCATTAATTTTACAAAATCTAATTCTGATAGGCCACACAAGATGGAATTATTTAATTTTACATTATTTATAAAAGCCTTATTACCATCTTGATTAGATGGAGGAGTTTTTGGAACTTTATAACCATCTACTAAAAATTTCCAAAGATCAAAACCAAGAAACATTATATAAGTTTTCATCCTTACTCTATATAAGGAATAATTTGTTCCATCGAATAATGGAGCTCTATTTGTGAACTAATCTTCATGACTAACCATGGTAATTTTCATATCTTCCTTTCAAAGGTTGGAATTCTTTTGGAGGAGCCTTCTATAATACAAATTGTTGGATTCACACTTATATTAAGAGATGGGGGGCAGGGGGGGTGGGGTGGGGGAGGATCAATTAGTATAATACAATTTATTACTGATTTAAACATTCATGAATCATAACCAAACATCTCACATATGGAACCTAAGATATAAATGAAAAATTGTTTATAATGAATTTTTGTAGGAACCAACCTACTGATACAAACTTTATAAGAAACAAGATATAGGATAAACCACTCCTCCCTACTATAATATTTATAGGAAAAAATATATAGGAGACAAAAATCCTCTCTACTCCAATACTTGTAGGAATCAACCTACAAGAGACAGCAATCACTTCTACTAAAATATTTGTAGGCACCAATCCTATTTGATGCAAATTTGTAGGAACCAACCTAAAGGACACACTAATCCCCTCTACCACAAATATTCTTAGGAACTAACATAGTTTATTAATTCTCCTTACTACTTCTACCATCACTAGTTTATTAGTTTCTTATTCCTTCACAAGTTCTACTTGTTGCTTCTACCTTCGACAAGTCGTATTGAGGCTTCTCATTCTTCCAAAACTTTTTTTTTTTGCCTCTTCCCAAGAAAAATATCGAGGAAAATACCAAATATAAAATTTTGCAAACATGATTCGAAAATTGTTATATAAGGAACTTATATATATCTTCTTGGGTATCTAAAATTTTCACAGTTTGAAAATTCTTAGAAAATAAGTTATAGAAAAAATGTTAGACAAACATTTTTGAAGTTTATTTTAGGACTACTCAATAACCCTAAATTCCATAGGGTATATCTGCAAAACTATAGAAAACCAAAGTCTAAATTTTCTATCACAACTACCTAAATATATCATTCCTCTCCCCTCAAGATTTCACAGTTTGAGACATTTCAAAACTCAATATAGTTAAAATGTCAAGCTGACTTGTTTGAAGAAAATTTCAAGAGAATTCAAGAACCCTAACTTACTTGGAATATATATATGAATTTAAAATGAACTAAAGTATGAAATTTATACCATAGGTACCTATGTATGTTATCTTTATCTCCTAAATATTTCACATTTTGAAATATTTTAGAAAAAAATTATATAAAAAATGCCAAGATGAAATATTTGAAGAAAAATTTAGGAGATTTTAGGAAACCTAACTTACTCATGGTATATATATATATAAAATGAAAAGTAAAAAAAACATGAAAATTTTACCAAACATACAAAAATATGTTCCCTCTATTTATTCCAAGTTTCATATTTCCTATGTTTTCTTATGGGGATAAATTGTAAAACGGGCTAGGTTGACTTATACTTTTTAGTTTGATTGACTTAATGAAATATTTCATGTCTCCTCATTCCTATAGAGTTAAAGGACTTCCGTGTGGCACTATAAAGGTATCATAAAAATATTTCAACCATATATATGGTTGTACCATTTGAGATAGGTATTTATATTTGAAATTCCTTCGGATATACGGCATCCAAACTGGGATTCAAGAAAAATTGGGTATACAAACAATATTTCTAGCAATATTCATCTTGAAATCTCTATCTTATAAATTTGTAATATATCCCTGTATTTGACATCGATGACAACATTGTACCCTTAATTTTTACATTATCTATCTCCCCCTAACTAAAATCAATGACAATACAATATACGAAATCTATAATAAATACAGAGTCTCTATGTCTCCTCCTCCTTCTGAACCAACACAATTGGGCTCTCGCAAGGTGAGTAGCATGATCAAATGTGGCCCTTTTGGATGAGCTCATAAATATGACATTTTATTTCGTCATTCTCCAAGTGAGAGGAAAAGGAGGACCAAGTATCAAGTTAATTTATTGTTTTACCTAGTAGTCCTAAGGAACCCCTAAAAGGCAAGAAAATGTATATCTATATGCTTCTACAATCTTGTCCACCTACTTTTGTTGGATAGAGAGGTTCTTGTTGAATTTTTGGTGGTTGATATGAAATTATTTTCACCTTTTAAATAAATAACGAACAAGAAAAATTTTGTATTCTAATAGATCACCTTTTGACATTGCTTTGCTAAGATTAATGAAATTTTTGTAACTAGAACTACTTATGGGTATCTATAGAGATAACATCATAGAGTAAAAATGAAAATTATGGGATGAGACTCATAAATATCATGATGATTCCACATATAATATTCTATTAAAATAACATCACAAACTTCAAGTGGGGCAACATCACACAAAAGTTCATCTTTGAAGTACATGATGCCATAAGACATGTGCCATTATTTTTTAGTGCACATTTCTCATATTTGTCTCAACCAACTAATGGTGTATCGTTGGGGGTGTGGCACTATTGGTAGCTTAAATATTTTGATGACCTTAGTTGATACCAAGTTATTTTGGCTCTAATTTTCAATAATTAAATGTATTGGGTGGGAATTCACCCAAAACTATGAATGGAATAAGTGTTATCACTCCTTAGGATACTTTGAATCCTCTGCTTGGATCTTCATAGGTGTGATGGTAAAATTGGGTTCTACAGTAATGATCTACTTTTAATTATCCTATTTTGAAGCAAAGTCTACATTAGAGTCAATTTCCTTTTAAATAATGCTAGAAAATAACTAATTTTTTTAGTGGCATTCATCAGTGTTGTTCCATGGGATTTGATGGAACTCACACAACTTTACAATTACCTTCTTCAACTTCCCATTACCCTAAATTTCATCTGACTTGCAATAAATTTCTTGAGTTTGGCTCTCCTTTCTCTGTCCCTTTTTCTATGAGTTAGGGTAACCTTTTTTATGCTCCTTTTTTGGTGTATTTGTAAACCCAAACTCCCACTTATCCCTCTACTTTGATTTAAACTCAATTTTGATAGCATATCGATAATATAACACCATATATAACTAACCATAACACTCATCAAAGTAAATATTAGGCCTCCAACTTGTCATGATTTTGTTGATGATACCATCCATTTTCGCATCATTCCATTCACCCATTGTAAAAAAATTTAACCTTATTTCTCCATAAACGGAACAAATTCCTACATACATATTCACATGGTTTAATATTTTTACTTTTATTATTTTTAATGAACTAAGAAGAACTTTTCTTCACTTTACTAATGACAGTATGGCCAGTTCAAGATTATGAAGCTCAAGTCAATTTTCGTACCTATCTCCATCGTTAAGTTAGTATCACCACTATAGAAGGAACTCCGACACTTGGAATTGATTTCTAGAAGCTCCAATATGGATTTTTATTGGTTAAAATCCACCTAGATCCCACGTGTGGACCTCTAGCAAAAGATCAAAGGAAAAATGCAACAGTTTTGACCAATCAACTTCAAACACGTTTTTGGAGAAAATGAAAACGAATTTTGAAAAATACAAACATGGGTTTTTTGCATCACGTGGCCAATTAGGTTATAAATTATAAGTTTTATCAAATTCTGTGCCATTTTAGAGATTTTTTGGGTTCTTTGGAGCCCTATTTTGTATATTTAGTGAGATAACGGTTTGGTAATTTCACAGTCAATGCCCAATCACCAAAAGGATTGGAATGAGTTGTTATTTAGAAAAATCATGGAAAATATATAAGTTTGATCACATATGGATTGATCTTTAATCCTATAAACCTTCAAAATATATTTTATTCTATTTTCAATTTGATTTACTGAGATCTCATGGCCAAAATTCATGCATTGAAATTCTGAGTTTTTTGTTGCTTCAAAAATCTATAAACTACAGTGTCTTTGATGAGGGGAGAGATCAGATGTCAAGGATGATCTTAATTTGTAATTGTTGCTACTGATTGAAGGAGAAGAACTATGTTTTTTTCTAGTGAATGTAATATTTAATATGGCACAACTCTAAATGAAATTGGTAATTTAAATCAATTGATCTAAGTTTATAATTCCTCGCACTCACTAGGAGGACCCCTTGTGGAGTTGTGAGATAGTATAGTTTTCATTTTAATCTCATTTTTTTCAGTATTTTCTTCGATTTAGTTTTTAATATCTTTATATGTTTGAATTCTATGTTTTCAATATAGTTTTCTTATTTGATTTTTTTTATATGTTACAGGTTCAGTGCTCAATATAAACTCATGAAAAATCCAAAAACACTTTCCTTTAAGTATTTTCTAAGAATTTATTTCATTTTCATGTTTGTTCTAGTCATCATTTTGGTAAGACATGGAGGCTCTTGCACTTGAAATTTTGTCAACATATCATTGCTTTTCATTGCTTTCTAGAATAGTTTCCAATTTCAAGTTTTCTAGAATAGTTTGTGAAAATTCCTAGATCCAACAATCTCAGGAATCCTACTGCAACCAGCTGAATTTACTTCTCCTATTTTGTAAATTACATTACAGAATTAAATCAGATTTCTTCATGAATTATTGAAGTAAATTACTGACGAAGCCCACACTCAATACTTTATGATTCTAAAACAAGGAAAATGAGAAAAGAACAAATCACACATAGGAAACCTTTAGTTTTGACTAAATTTCTCGTAAAAATCCAATGCGGGTAAACCCGTGCACCAGATATGAGGGCTTTTTATTATTAAGAAGCATTTTTTGAATAAAATATCTGGATGTGTTATTGGCTATCCAGTACAGAGAAATTATTACAGACAAAAATATTGTGATTTTACCTCACACTGCAAGTCTCGGTTGATCTGCTAGCTGAACTGACAAAGCCCCATCACCCTCTGTGCTACCACTATGCAGTATCTATGTAGGCCTATGTGGGGACCTTTTTGGACTGTGACACATCCTCTATGGGATCGATATACTCCTTGGAAATTCAATTTCCAACCCTCCCGACTCAAAACCTCAATCTCCCATCAAATCTCGGACTATCTCATGAAAACTCTATGAAGGCCTATGTCACCCCTTCTAGGTGATACGTCACACCCTATGGAGGTTGTGTTTCCTCCTATTCTTGTTGTGCTACCTCTATACTTTTTATTCTTGGTCCAGGAGAATTTCCTCCAACTAATAACTGTCTTTACCCCCCACTGCACTAGAATCACTTAGATCTGATCTTCGTCTGAGCACTACTCCATCAGAAGAATTTGATCACTTAATTCACTCTGTGTTTCTTTCCAAATGACCCTCAATCCTTCCTTTATAGTCTTCTCATTGAGACATAAACGAATGAGATTAGATCTCTAATCAATGACTAATATTATAACTTTACTTGGTGTTCTCTTTTTCTAGATCATTCTAAATATGTGTTATTAATACCCTTTAATTGTTTAATTTCCCTAATTTTAGTCTTAGAGCCCCCATTAAAATACTTAATTTTTACAATAAAACATAATCTGAGTGTAATTTTTACAAATGGTTTCTGGGTTCTTTGTAATATGAGTGCCTAAGTCTCTCCACAAATTTTGAGACTTAAAGTAGTTCGGATGCTACTAAAAATCAACATAGTTTTTCTTCTAATTTGATAGTTAGATTTCATTCCATTATTTTAAATTAGATTTATTTCAAATCTCATAGATTAAAATTAGAGTATAGTTGGTTCATAGTTCATAGGATAAATTTCCTTTTTCAATTCATCTAGTTATATTTCCTTTCATTGTTTAATATAATAGATTTCATTTTTTATTCAATATAATATATTTCAATTTCTTGTCCAATTAGAATAGATCTTAAAGTTTTGATAGTACAGTTTTCTTTAAAAGTTCATTTAAATTTTGAAGTTTTGAGTTTGAATTCATTGGCCTTCTAAGACAGAACATTTTCATATGCTTATCAAAATTTAATCATAAATAGGTTTAAACTCTCATGTGCAATTAGATTAGTTTCTTTGAATTGAAAGTAGATATCATAGAACATATAGTGCATGTATACTTCACAACTTCATGTACTCGGATTGACATATAAATTAATGTAATTTAAGATTTAATTAAATTACCTAACATTTTGGCGTCGTTGTCGGGAAAGCATACATAGATGTTATCTTTCAACTTCATCTCATTCTTAGTTGCATCCATTTACTTGCATTAGATTAATTTAATTTTAGTACATTCTAGAGGTAGATTTATTAAACAAAATAAAAAATAAAAAGACTTCAATCACCTACCACCCTCACTATATCACGTGGTGCAGTAAGAGCCACATCACCTTCCACATTACGAATTCGTATTTTTGTAGATAGAAGAAGAGGTGCAAAAAAAGAGGTTGAAGAAATGAATGGAAATGATGACAATGAGGAAGATCCTTTTGGATTTCCCATTCAAGAAACTAATATCAACATTCATATGAAGAACATCCATCCATATGTACTTCCTAAGTTCAAAGGTATGAGATTAGAAGTATCAGGCCTTTGTTTTCCAATTTGAAATACTTTGTAGATCTTATGGCTACTCATTACACACTCAAAAATTGAATTTGTCTTCGGCAACATTGAAGGATAAATCTCTTAGATGGTTTATGAATTTAGGAACAAATTCTATAAGGACATGGGATGATATGAAAATAGTATTTTTGGGAAAATATAAATATTATTGCATACACCATGATCTTAAGAATGAAGTCTTTAAAACAAACCAAAAAGTGGATGAAAGCCTAGAAGATTTAGTGTATATATTTACTAATAATGTCAAGATATCTAAATTGCATAATTTAAGATCAGACACATTAAAAATTCTCCTACTAAAAATTATAAAATATGAATGGATTGATATTCTTTACCTAATGGGAAAAGGAGATGTCTCTCAATTTTCATTTCAATAGATTTGTGAATGGTACAAGAACATATCAAGAGTAAAAGCAATGTATGGAAGATCCCCTCAAGATCCAGTTATGGAGAGAGTAAGTAAGTCGACATCAGGATTAGTAAGTCAAACTGAACTTAATAATTTTCTAGACATTCTTGGTAATTTAAATGAATAAATTGATATTATAAGAATGCAAAGAAAGAAACACTACAAGGAAAATACCCTCTAGCGAATGTTTTTGAGGAACCCCACAGAAAAATAACCCAGACGTCTGTTTCTAGCGGAGGATCCTAGAGGAGGTTGGCGGGCAGAGGTTTTTGAGGATTTATTTCTTCCGGTGCTCTTATCAACCTAAAATGCACCGGTGCATTCAATATGACAAAGTACCAGTGCATTACAAAAATTGGCACACCGGACACCATGCGCTCTGTACACACATGCCCGGTGCATTTTATTTCTGTAGAGCACCGGTGCTTTACATGTTGACCGCACAGATACAGCTTGGTGTGGAATAAATGAAACACATCGAGGCACCCAAAAAATGTGTGCACCGGTGGATGGTTAAATAAAAAAAATTACGACAAAAAAACTGCATAAAACATTGGCACACCGGAAACAGTGCGCTCCATACACACCCTCCCGGTGCTTTTAATTCAGCAACAATGTCGGTGCGTGTCATATCGTCAGCCTCGGTGCCTCATAAAAAATGTGCGGAACATAAACGTCCTGGTGCCGAATGACTGAAACGTACTGGGATCCTCGTAAATGCCGCGCATCGGAAAAGGGTTTAAAACAAACAAAATTACGGCCAAAAAACCGCATAAATCATTGGTTCACCAAGCACCATTACCAGTGCATCAGGTTACTGTAGAGCCCTGATGCATCACATCACCATGCCCCGGTGCATCATAAAAGCGAGCGGAACATAAACTTCATGGGGTGGAATGATGGAAACACAGGGTCCGACTCCCCATAAATTCCACGCACCGAAATAGGGTTAAATAAAAAAAAATTATGGCCAAAAAATCGTAGAAATCATTGGTTCACCAAACACTGTTACCAGTGCGTCATGATACTTTAGAGCACCAGTGCTTTAAAACTACGTCGCCCCAGTGCCTCCTAAAAGTGCGCAAAAACAGAAAGAGCCTGGTGCGGCATACAGACAACGCACTGGTACTCTAGCAAAAATCCCGCGCACCGGAAGAGGGTTAAATAAAAAAAAAATTACAGCCAAAAAACCGCAGAAATCATTGGTTCACCGAACACTGTTACCGGTGTGTCATATTACTGTAGAGCACTGGTGCTTTAAAAATACGCTGCCCCGATGCCTTCTAAAAGTGCGCGAAAACAGAAAGAGCCCAGCGTAGCATATAGGAAACGCACCGGTACTCCAGTAAAAACCCTGTGCACCGGAATAGGGTTACATAAAAAAAAAATTACAGCCAAAAAACCGCAGAAATAATTGGTTCACCGGACACCATTACCGGTGCGTGATGTTATTGTAGAGCACCGGTGTGATAACATTACGTCGCCCCGATGTCTCCTTAAAGCGCGCAAAAACATAAAGAGCCTGGCACAGGATACAGGAA
Organism: Pinus albicaulis; assembly: GCA_034641835.2. Lineage (NCBI taxonomy): Eukaryota > Viridiplantae > Streptophyta > Pinopsida > Pinales > Pinaceae > Pinus > Pinus albicaulis. The sequence continues at coordinate 1,325,034,245 of CM076570.1, forward strand.
ACGCATCGGTACTGCAGTAAAAATCCCGCGCACCGGAATAGGGTTAATAAAAAAATTACTGCCAAAAAACCGCAAAAGCATTCGTTCACAGGACACCATTACCGGTGTGTCGTGTTACTATAGCGCACTGGCGCGTTACAGTTATGCCACCCCTGTGCCTCCTAAAAACGCATGAAAATAGGAAGAGCCCGGTGCAGCATTAAGACAACGCACTGGTACTCCAGTAAAAACCCCACGCACCGAAACAGGGTTAAATAAAAAAAAATTACGGCCAAAAAACCACATTTTTCACTTTTTCAGTGGTACAGAGCTCTCAAGCACTGGTGCAAGTTATCCTTTCTTGAGCCGCACTGACATCCGTGCTCCCATTGCACTTATTGCACACACTGCTGTTGTACATTGCCACCAATCTCCAGCTTGAATTTTATAAAACAGTGGACAAATTTTCTTTTTTAAATTGTACAAACAATATTCCTCCTCGACGGGTAAATGTATAGGTATTTTTCTTCTTTTTCCATAATTAAACCTTTTAGTGGATTAGAATTTGAAAAAACCTTAAAATTAACCATTAAAAAAAAAAAAAAAAAAATTGTTGCGCGATGCGCTTGAGCCGTTCGGCTCGCACCAGTTTGTGATGCTGCCTGTAAATTTATAGGTTGCACCGCACCTGGTGTTGAAGGAGTCCGCACCAGTTCTGGGGTAGTAGCGTGAGGTGCATGGTGTTATTTTAAAAATTTTTAAAAGTGTGGTGCGGTCATTTACCAGGTCGCACCGTTGACAATGTTGAATCGCGGCCACCCGGTGTATTGACCAAATTATCCGCCCTCGGCCACGTAAGTTTTTCGGTGCACTGGAACCAAAAATTGACATTGTCAATGGTTCATGTTGGTAAACCAGTGCTAAGTGTATCCACATCGATTCCGAGGCAAATTCCAAAGGTGCACCGTGTAATTATAAATTTTACGACAAAGAGCGGTGCACTCGGATACCTGGCCACACTTTAAGACTATGTACGGTGGCAGGAGGGTGGTGTGCTGACTTAGCTATAGGCCCCAGGGCGTATAGTGAAGTCAACACACTGACCTCCTGACACCGCACTTAGTGAACGGTGTGCTAAAAATATTTTCTAGAGCACCACTCCCGGTGCTTTTTATATCATTATGTGCACCATCGTCGATGTGTCTCTGTGGAGGGACGCACCATTACCGGTGCGTGACTGTGTTTTTGGCACACCGACTCTTGTTTTATTTATTTTTCAAAAAATATTTATATATGTATATTTGTAAATACATGTGTCATTTAATTAAAAATTTTGTTTAATATGTCAATCATTCAAAGATGTGAAATGAGAGAAGAGGAGAAACAACAACAACAACAGGCAGAACAATATAACATGGTTCACCTGTGGGAGGCAAGAGAGAGGGAGAGAGATGCGTACCCTCGCCCAATTACAGCAACGACTCAGGGGCTCCTAAGGCAGGTAGGCATCCTCAAGTTCTATGAGGAGGCTACTTCCCTAAAGTCCCATAGTGGTTTTTTGAGACATCTTATCTGAAGGTGGAATGCCCAACAATAGGCTTTCCGAGTTGGTATCGACGAGTGGTACACACCCACTGAGGAGGATGAATATTTTATTATAGGGCTTTCGAGGAGAGGGGTGGATTTTCCCTCATTCCCCGAGGTTCCAGCTGGCTATGTGGTAGGGAGTCAGTTAGTTTACTCCCAGAGATACATTGGAGCAGATATATTGTCTCCTTCAAATTTTTAGGTCTCCGGAGGATAGTTACGTATTGGTGTGTTTGGTCGTGAGGAGGTCCAGTGTCTCTCACTTATCATTTCGACCATTTCGCACAACACCAGTGATGGAAAATTCATTAATTGCCAGCTTTTATATTATGTTGATTCTTTACTACAATAGCCACGACTTGTCAAGTGGTCTGCCATTTTTTTACGGCAGTTTTGTACAACATTAGATAGGTGTCGTGCTCATGCACAAGGGAGGGTCAAATTCCCTTTTACTTCAGAGCTTTTTTGTTTATTTTTTGAGAGGTTTCGAGAGATGAGGCCTTCTTTTCTTCGGCAGTCTCGTAGGCCGAATACTGACGCACGTATGCATATGTGGGGGCCGATGATTCCCAAGAGGGAGGAGGCTCTATTTCTAGCGAGGATATCAGATGACGCACTAGGGTTCCTAGCCAATGTTTTTGAGCATCCCTTCATTATGGTCCCCTGTCCTTATGCGGGGTTGAATTGGCGAGGGTGTGCCAACATCCTCTTCACAGATGATGAGCCGCCAGATGATAAAGGTAATATTACTGTTTTATTTAAATTTATTCTAACATTTTCTTTAACTTGTTTTTATTAAATCGTGTAATGAAATTGTCTAATTATTGTTGTGTACTTGTATATATTTTGCAGACATTGTCTCTTATGATGGCAAGGAGATAACGCCACCACCACCTAATCCAGTTGTCGATCTTGATGAGGATGCATAGGGCATGATGCCAGATATTGTCGAGGATCAGCAGGAGGCTAGTGCAGATCAGAGACCTCCTCCTGCTGGTGCGTCAGCCCATGGTCGACGTCTGAGTGATGCTAGATACATGATGGAGTTGGGCGACCAACTCATTGCATTTTTTGTTGAGGCGGGCATCCGCCTTGCTGATCTCAGAGATATAGAGATCGATGATAGGCTCTTATAGATGTGGAGAGGCATGCCGCGTGACATGTACAACCTGATGCGACATGTCGTAGGAGTTACGATAGCTTTTACGTGACTGACGTGGATTGTCGCACATTACGAGCGAGCCGCAACACATGATGGACAGTCTGTGAGGCGCAGCGTACCATCGACATCTCATGATTGTTCAAGGCCTCGCACCGCGCTAGATTTGCATGAGCCTCCAGTAGCATCTATCAGCAGTCATCATGGAGATGAGGGTCGATCATCGGCTGATCCATGATATTTATATTACAGTTGTATATTTTTAATTTACATGTTGGTGGTCATCATTATGTGTACGTTGTTAGGTCATGTTAGATATGTTCATTTAATGTGCAACTTGCAGATAGATGTGTATGTGATAGCATGAGATGTATATTTGATGTTTGTGTTGTATTGATGATGTTAATATATAATGTTAATTGTGTTTTGTTAGATGATCATGATCATGATGATGCAGTTAGCAGTTTTGAATGTTTTTTTTAGTCAAATATGATGTTTGTATGCTGCTTATCATGAACGTGATGTTTATTAATTAATTTATAAATACCAAATGATAATGATATTGTAAATTTGTAATATTTGTATTTTTAATTATATTTAAAATTCTAAGATTGTAATTGTTATATATGTAAATTTCTAAAATTGTAATTGCAATTGTAATTTTTTGATTTGTAAAATTGTAATTGTATATATGTAAAATTCTAAAATCGTTATTGTACGTGAAATTGTAAAATTGTAATTGTAATTCTAATAATTCTAATTGTAATTCTGATTATAATTGTAATTGTATGTAAAATATTTGTAAAATTTTAATTGTATTAATGTGAAATGAATTTATTAAAATTTTTAAATTTTTAAATTTGTAGATTTTAAATAATTGTAAAATAATAAATATAGAATAATATGATTTATTGTAACATAAGGAAATTTAGAAAATAATGCAAATAAATTCCTGTACTTAATTAGAATTACCATTATTTTATTATGATCTTAGATACAAAAAAATAATCAATTTATGCAGTACACCATTATTTTTGAGATCAAGTACATAATACCAAATTATCAAGTGAATTATTGATTTTAACATTAACACAATGCAAATTACCAATTAATTCAAAATACATATTACATTAATATTTCAAAAAACTCATCTTAAAAAGTATAAATATTGATGAAATAACACATATTGTACCATATCACTCTCGGTTCTCATGATCACCCTCATTATCTTCTGGCTTGCATGGCATGATAACACTATTGTTCTCAAAAAAATGTTTTGATCTACTGGTCATGTGTTAATACGAACCACCAATCCCTATCCAACACATATGGGTAGAAAAACACCTGGTTGCAGTGTTTAGGGAAAACATAGGGCTCCTTAGCTTCATCCCACATCTTTCTAGAGTTTATACATATCAGCCTACTATTGCAATCTTCCTTTACATTATTCCGATCAAAGGTGTCCCATCACTTCCACCTAAAAATAACACATTGGAAAGAAGAAAAATCCACTTCAATGATCTCTTGTATCTTTCCGACGTAACCTAACGTCCCTCTTACTAGTTGTTGATCATGGTGGCTAGATCAAATAGATTGATTGAACTCGACTTCCACTCCACAGTCTTGTGTGATGTTTCCAGGATCGGCATTTTCTATGAAAAAATGGTGTCCATATGCCCACATAGATGGGAACAAATGTACCTATTATAAAAAAAATTTAAAAATCATATAAGTGTCATGTGTATTATAAATAATAATCCAACAGTTAAAATATGAAATGTAGATGTCTTAATATAAGTTTCAAATTTACATATAAATTATTATCGAGTTGCTGCACCCAATCCCTACGTTTAGCACATCCTCTTCAGCATGCGATTAACGACCGGTAGCACTGTATTTCTCTCTGACTTGGTCAGCAACCCAACTGTTGGGGAATATTTTCTTTTAAATGATCGGGATAAGGCACACTTCTACCATTCAACCGTCTGAATTCTTTCCTGTCACTATCCCATTTCATTTTTTTTTGTTCATACAATGCGACCCACGGTTGTGTCGCTTCAGAATTGTAAAGAATGAATTTATTGATTGCTTCAATTTTTGCATTCGCTGACGAAATCAAACCAAAATTATATAGTACTTAGAGATAAAAATATGCATTATATCAAAGTTCAACATGCATATTAATTACTTTTTGTAAATTTGAAAAATTATAAGTCGCTTACTCTTTATCAAGCGCTTTTTTCCACTTGTTTGGAGCAACTCTCCTTCTCTTTTGTCTTCATCCAATTCATCACCCCAAATCACCGCACCTGGTATTTTTTCGATCTGCTTGATGTACGCACTGGCATAGTAGAAAGACTCATACGATATGTACCCCTCTACCATAGAACCCTCGGGTTTTTCCCTTTGTTGAACAAAACCTTTCAATTTCTTCATGTACCTCTCTAAGAAGAACATCCAACGACAAGAAACAACCCCAACTAATTCAACCTCATCTACCAGGTGGATTAGAAGATGAATGTGTAAGTCCATTAAACTCGTTGGCAGTTCCTTCTCAAACATACAAACAATCTCAACTGTCTATTGACGCCACCGTGGAATGCCAGCCACATGAATCTCCTTTGACGTGATCCAACGTACAAATGCAGATAATTTAGATATGGCACATCCTAGGTCTTGAGGGAATTCATGATTCACATACCCATGCACAAAAAAAGGATAATGACACTGCAAAGTTATAAAAACGTGTAATAATATACAAAATTAGTTATGTTCTATGATCACCGCATGGGATAAAATTTATTAATATAACAAATAATAAAATCATGTTTTTGACATTATACGTACTCTTAGAAGATTCAAATGGTCATGCGATTTCAACCCCGACAAATGGTCATCCACGGTGAAGCAGCATCGTAGTAAAGACCCATATGAAGTTGGCACCCTCACATCCATTATAACTTCGTTTGCCAAAGATATATCATCTTTTTTGAAAATCCATGGGACATCACCTTCTTTGAAAAAACATGAATTAGAGGGACCAGTGCCTACCTCTGATCTCGTACTTTCTAATTGTCTTGGCCAATATTTCTTTTTAGTTTTTGAAGTAATAAAATCTTTCCTAACTGCCAATGTGTCACTTTGTTTCAATGATATGTGCTTCCATAAAGAAGATGAAACATTTTTAAATATATGCATGGGATCTAATAAGTGAGAAATCTTAAGATGCTCCCAATATGGGAGGTCATAAAAGATAGATTTCCTTTTCATCTCAATGGGCAATTTCTCAACATAGGTGTTGAAGAAATCTGGATCATCAAACTTAGGCTCCCCATTTGAATCGAACATTTTTGTGAACTCCTTCTCCTTCTCTCTCTCATATGCTCTAAGCCATTCAGTTGGTGTCATTATTGGAGGCCTTTAGGTTCTTTCTCGTTTACCATTGAAAGTGGACGTTGCTCTTCTGTAAGGGTGTTGTTCTGGTAGGAATATCCTGGAGCAATCACACACTGGCTTTCGTAGGTCCTTAGACCATTTAGCTTTCATAGAAGGTCCACAACATTTACATCCAAAATACCCTTTTGTTACAAGACTTGTGAGATTATATTTTTATACACTAATTAATATGCATGGCACGTTAAAGAATATCATGAAGATCAGAAAAAATAATATTACAATGAATTAAATAACTAATATGTGAAATAATATTGTTACATTATATATAAACAAATCAATAAATTAAACATGTAATTTAGCAGAGCAAACTCCTAAGCCTGGATAATCATGTGTCGTGTAAGCACATATGCCATACAACGTAAACCTCCTCTCTGCTACAATGGGTCTTGATACATCATATACATTTATCCCATCCCATAATTCCTTCAATTCATCTACCAGTGGTTGTAAGTAGACATCCATATTCTTCACTTGTCTTCTACCAGGGACTATGAGAGCCAACATAAGATGTTCATTCTTCACGAACAACCATGAGGGGATATTGTTATTGATCACTACTCTAGGCCAAACAGAATAGTTGATGTTCTGGAGGGAATATGGGCTAACGCCATCCATGGCTATGCTGAGTCGTATACTTCGTACTTCATTCTTGAATTTTTTGGGCCATGTATCCTCTATATGTTTCATGGTTATTGAATCAGTTGGTATTCGCATAACTCCCAACTCACTTCTGTGTGAGGCATGCCATCCCTACAACATAGCTAATTCTTTGCAAAGAAAGAGCCTTTGAATCCTTGGGATTATAGGCATGTGCCTCAATATCTTCAAATGAGGACCAATACCTGATTTACCCTTCTTTTTTGATTTATCATACTTGTCATGCCCACATTTCAGACACATCTCTTTGTCTACATATTCTCCTCTATATATAATAAAATCATTTGGACATGTATTATATGATATGTACTCAACACCCAACATTTTCAACAATTTTTTTGCCTCTTCGCAACTATTGGGCAAGACATTATCACTCGAAAGAAACTTATCTTTGAATAACCTGTAGTTGGTGATCATGGAAAACTATATTAATAAATTTACATTATTGTCAATATAATTATTAACGTTCATAAAATTTAACATTTGTAATGTTCATTTCAGTTGTACTAATTATATTTCAAATTTATATATAAGGGAAGTACATTATGGTAACTTGCCTCAAAACTTTCAAAAAACATGCATTCGACAAGCCAAAATTTTCTTTCAAGTTGTACAGTAACATCGTTGTCCCCAACTGGGTGGATTTGACTGACCACCTGGTCCAAAGACAGGGGTGGTGGAAGAAAATTTAAGGCTTTTGAAAAAGGTGTCAGTGATATGAGCATCATCCCCTAGCTGATCATCATTTTGGAATGCATATAACAACATTGTCTCCATGGCAGTCGTATCCCTTAAGTAATCATCCATACCAACTTCTATTTGATTGTATCCATTGCTAGCTTGTGAAGAACTACTATTGTTGTATTCATTCCTAATTGGTGAATCTAAACGTAGCGGGAATTGAATCGGTGGTTGATTCAACCATTCTTGGTATTGTTCCTCTCCGATTTTTTCTCTTAATTCAATCTTCTCTCGATTTGAAATTGTCGTGGGGTGCAACGGAATATGGTAGGTAGGTCGTTCATCATCACTAGAATCCTAATAATTAAAAAAAAAATGAACATGATTAGTACAAAATATTATGATATCAATTAGTAACCACATTGACAATATTGCATGATTATAAATTGGTTTGACGTTGAAATAATTACATATTAATCTATATATATACCAAAAAATTATAATTATAGTTACCATCACTGTCCTGGGATTGTGGCTAGAAGATGCAATATTGTTACAATTGGTAGGGTGAAGCAGTTGTCCATTTTCATCTACCAAATGCGTCTTGCAATATGCAGCTCCTGATAAGAACTTTCGATGTTTTGGAGCAGTACTTTGAATATAATTTTGTGCATCTGAACTCGATGATGAATCTGCATGAACCTAAAAATTTGTATACATTATAAATTTAATTAAGTTGTGTATGATTGACTACATGTATAAAAAACATACATAAATTAAATTAGATAGTGAAAAAATAAAAAAAAATCTGAAGTAAATATTTTGTCTCCACATGGATAGGGAGAACTCCACAATGGACTTTGAGAAATATTATGGAACGAGCTGGGTTTTGAAGAATTGCCCATTTCATATAATATATGATATTTTCTCCCTGCATTTGAGAAAAACAATAATAAACTTTGGTGCACAGACTTATATGTAATTCTGGTGCGTATTGTTCAGATAACTGCACCGGCCAATTCTTTATTTTACGCACCGGTGTGCTTTTGTAACAAGTAGCACCAGTGCGGTTCAATTAAACGACGCACCGGTAAACGAATAACTGCAATTAAAAAAAAAAAAAAAACCCTATTTTCTTTAAGTGAAAAAAAGCGGTAAATTGAAAATTGGGTGGCAAAATATTTTCGAAAATCTAGTTTCATAAAAAAATTCTTTAAATAATAAACACTTTTCATTATTTCACTATTTTTGCAAAAAAAATCAACTAGAGATTTGCAGGATACATACCTGGAGCAAACAGAGCATGAAAGCACTATGGAGAAGGGAAATACATTTGAATAGAAGTATTCAAACAATCCAAATTCCAAACCTCTGGTAATTCAAACTCTGTACCATATAATTTTAAACGACGTGAGTAAATTTTATTGTTTTTTTGTACTTTTTTCTGCAATTTTTTTTATGCAGTGAAATAAGAAATCAAAGTCTATTGTTTTATTTTATTTTTTCTCTAGTTTTTTATGAAGTAAAATACAAAATCAAATCTTATTGTTTTTTTAACTTTTTTTTTCTATAGTTTTTTACCTTTTCTGCAGTTTTCAGAAACAAAAAATAAAAAAAGAAATCAATTTTTAGAAAAAAAAAACCTAGATTATTTTTGTTTTTTCCATTTTTTCTCCCTCTTTCTTTTCAATTTAGATTTATAGGGTTTCTGTACTTATAAGAAATCCAACCCACAGTACAAATTGCATATTCAGATCCCAATCCATGTTGGCCCTTGCGTCAATCTTAAAAAAAATATAGATTTTTTTCGCCGGTGCGCTTGGTTATACCAGCACACCACTGAAGTACAATGATAAAAACTAAAAATAAAAACAAAATAATTTTTTAACAATGCGCCATTTGTAACATATGACAATGGTGCACTATTACATTATGGAGCACCGCAAAACGTGTCGCTTTGGAAAAACCCCATTTTACAAACATACCCTACATTATTTTTGTTTCTGCCCTTTCTTCTCCCACTTGCTGTGATTTTAGAATTAGGGTTTTCCTATTTATAGTTATAGGGTTTGTATTGCTAAATATAAGCCTAAGACATGCAACCAACGAGAGGATCTACATAGTCAGATCTCAATCCATGTCAGCCCTTGCGTCAATCTTAAAAAAAGACATTTTTTTTCGTCGATGCCCCCTTCGTAACATAGCACACCGGTGTGCTTTGTTATACAAAAAAACCGCGTAAGTACAGTGAAAAAAAATAAAATAAAATAAAAACAAATTATGTTTTTATCAGTGCGTCATATGTAACATATGGCACCGGTGCACTATTACATTATAGCGCACCGCACAACGTGTTGTTTTGAAAAAAAACCATTTTAGAAACATAACCTACATTATTTTTGTTTCTGCCCTGTCTTCTCCCACTTGTTGTGATTTCAGAATTAGGGCTTTTCAATTTATATTTATAGGGTTTATATTGCTAAATATAAACCTAAGACATCCAATGAACATGTTGACCTACATAGTCAAATCTCAATCCATGTTGGCCCTTGTGTAAAAATAAAAAATAAAAAATAAAAAATCAGTGCATCCTATCTGAAAGAGTGCACCAGGGTGCTCTGTTATCACAGCGCACCTCGAAATTAATGTCATAAAAAATTATAAAAATATGTAGCCGGTGCGCTATTTCATTATGACGCACCGCGAATGTTCAGTTTCGAAAAAAAAAAAATTCAAAAAATACGAACCTTACTTTCTTTTTGTTTCTCCCCTTTCTTCTTCTTCTTTCTGTGATTCAGAATTAGGACTTTTCAATTTAGATTTATAGGGTTTGTATTGCTAAATATAGACTTAATACATGCAACCGATGAGACAATTAGCATAGTCGTATCCTAATCCATGTGGGCCTTGGAATGATTTAAAAAAAAAAGGATTTTTTACCAGTAAGCCCTATGTAAGATAGCACACCGGTGCTCTTTTGTTTACAAGGGCACCAGATAAGTAATGTGAAAAAATAAGATATTTTTAACGGTGCACCATATGTAAAATATAGCACCGATTTATGCTAAAAAAACTAACACTGGACGATTTTTATTATTTTTATGATGGTTAACCGGTGCGGTCATTGACATGTAACACACCAGGGCTTCTTATTGACATAGAGCACCATACGGTGTATTATACTACTTTTGCAGTGCGTGGGAAAGACATACACGCACCGACGTCGATGCGTTCACCATGAATGGCGCACCGGTTTTTTGAGATTTTTTTTTTATTGAGAAGTTGACAGTTTATTTAAAATATAATATTGAATAATATGATACATGTTTTATATTGTTAAATAAATTAATGACAAGAGATCAAGTAACAAAAATACTGATAACACATCAAGAAAAGCAAAAAAGGCAAGTTCTTTGTAAAAATTTTACAAAAAAAATATTTTTTAACTATATGTAAGTTTAAAAAATATGTATTGTTTAATGTGTATCATGCAGAGCCATAAAATGACGAAGCTCGATAAGATTATTTCTGATCTAGGACTAGAAGAACGTATAAGCTTGATGGAAAAATTGCAAAAGGATGAATAAGGTGAATGAAAAAATACTATCGATCCAATATGAGTTTCTTTTTTTAGTTTTAATTAATAATATAATTAAATTTATTAGATAACATGTGTGAAAAAGTCTATTAATTCACCTCAGTTTAATGTTCTACAGGGACCAACAACTCAGAAAAGGAATGTTGTTCTAAGAAAAGAAAAACAATAGAACATGCAAATGAAAATGAATTTCTCCTTAGCTCATCTGGAGTGGTGTTGGAGGTTAACGAAAGGGGGAAAAACTTTTACAAATGTTTGAGAGATCTAGTGGAATGAATGTATAGACATTCTTTCCACTTACAATACAAAAACCAATCCAATGATTCCAAGAACCAGATTTTATGTAAACTACAGGAAGAGTTTCCAAAGAGTTGATCAATGAGACATGTCAGAATTTTAATAGCAAAAAAGTACAAAAAAAAAAAGAAGGAATGAAAAGGTAATATTCCTTTAGATGTTTGTCTATAATTATTTATAAATATCGCTTTGGTTATACTTAATTTTCATATATCAATACAAAAATTTGATAGTTTATTGTCATGTTACATTTTTAGGAAGATTATGAAAATCTCAAAATATGAACGAGCTGATATCAGAAATATGCCAGTAAGAATGTCCAAAATGGTGTACAAGGAGATGGTCAAAGAAATTGACAAAATTGCATCACGAGAGGATCCATCTCAACAACAACGTGCTTCAAATGTAATATGTAATCATTGAATTTTTTGATCATTAGGTAAAATAAATAAACAATTTAGCATTAAATATTAATTTTCATGTATTTTCTTGCAGAAAAGAAAAGAAAATGGAACCCATTTAGCACATAAAATAGGATGACAAGGAAGAAAAGGATTGATATCTAAGTTTGTGAGTAATTGTTACTTCCTTATAACAACTTAACTAGATTTCATTTCTGTATTTTTAAGTTGTTTCACAAAAATCATCATTGAATGTCTCCAAACAGGTGCTAACATACAAAGAAGAACCATCAGAGAAATTGATTGAAATTGGTTTAAATATGGGTTGTGTGTATATGTTCGCATATTAGAACTTAATTGTGGAATTTGTAAGCATCTATCAATCTTGTTTTACTTAGCTCCGTCTATAATTAATAGAAAAAATAAATCTTTTATATTAAATATATGATTTCTTATGGGGTATAAAACTTGCAGGAAACAAAGTATGGCATTGCACCAACAGATCAAATCTTGAAAGATGGCATGTTACATGGTTTTGAAAGAATGTGTATAGTTTATGAGTCAATTGTTGCATTGGTACGTCAATTATTTTCGATTTACATTGATGTATATTATTCAATATTGCAATTTTCATTATTCTCACCAATGTATATACACTCATTACAATTTATTTTTATGTTTGTAGATGGAAGAAGGTGAAGAAGAAGAAAACAATCAATGTCATGAACAAAACATTTTTGAAAATAACCCAAGTCATGGAAGTAGCTCTAGCAGTGATAGCAGTTCAAGCAAATAATGATGATCACTATGTTTAGATATAAAAGCAAGGCATTGTACTATTTTTGGAAAAATGTCTATGAAATCAGACATTTTCTTTAATGTAATGGACATAGTGTCCCAATTGAAAGATAAAGGGATACCAATAACTGTCCCATTTTGTATGACAAATAATGTCTTATATATATATATATCTAATAAAAAATGTTTTAATTTATTCTATTGTGTGCTCTATTATCGCTATTGCGTTCTCCATTGTCGTTCTCAAATGCAGTAATAAAAATTTAATTCATATTAATATTGTTATAACATATATATGTGTTGAATTTTGATGAATAATGAATTTAAAACAATCACAACAATTGCACTGCCACAAGTCGATGTTTCTAAAAAATACAAAATGAAAACCAGTGCACTTGTATTATTAAGCGCACCGGTGCATTTTTACTACCTATCAGGACTGCACAAATACCAAAACCAGTTAAAAATATCGAGGCGTTTGTGCAGTACGATGCTCTGGTGCATTTATGTATCTATACGCACCGGTGTCGTTTTACCACCTATGAGCACTGCACGAATTCTGATACCAATTATAAATTGCAGTGCGTCTGTGTGATACTATGCACCAGGGAATTTTTTCTGTCTATACGCACCGGTGCATTTAGATGACCAACAGGCACTACACAAATACCGATACCAATTACAAATCTCGATGCATTTTTGTGATAGTATGCACCGAGACATTTATGTGTCAATAATCGCCGGTGAATTCATATGACATATTTGCACCACATGAATACCAATACCAATTGTAAGCCTCGATGCATTTGTGTGATATGATGCACCAATGAGTTTATATAAGCATACGCACCGGCGCGTTGATACGACCTATCGACACCGCTCAAATCCCAAGACCAATTAGAACGGCCCTGTGTGTTGTATCACCAACACCAGGCCCAGTGCTTTTATTTTCCTTAACAGCCCGGTGCATTCTCCTTCGACCGCCCTGGTGCACTGTCTACTGATATGCACCGGTGTGTTAAAACCTGATAAGAGCATCGATGAAAAAACATCCGTAATAACCTCCGGCCATACATTTTTTTTAGTTGTGTTGAATTTCCATTAAAAGCTCTGCCAAAACCTCCATTACTAGAAACGGATGTGGTAGCATATGTTTTTTAGACAATTTTGGCCAATTTTATAACACTAAAAACCTCCTTTATAACCTCCGCTAGAGGGTCTTTTCCTTGTAGTGAAAAGAATTGAGAATGTTGCTTCATTTATATTATGCCCTAAATGTAGAAATAAACATTCTTATCATGAATTTCTACTTGATAGCATTAAAATTTGCGAAATTTGTGCAGGATCACATACTACTAAATATTGTCCATCATTACCAGGGTTAAAGGCATTTTACCAAGGAGCGCATCAAGCACTAGAAAATTCATGTTATGTAGGTATAGGAAGACCATGGAAGCCTCATCATCCTAGTATGATGCAAGATATTATTTCACAATTCAAGGGTTATGCACAAGAATCCAAAAGTAATTGGCAAACACCCTTGCCTTGGAAACCTACAACAATCTCAAAGTAATTGGAAAAAACCCTTGCCTTGGAAACCTTTTCCATCTCAATCTCAACCTCAAAACAATCTTGGAAACAATGTTGGAAAGAGCCTTATAGAATAAATCCACCATATCCTAAATCTTTGCCTCACTATCCTCAATACCAATATCAATGTTATCCACACCATTCACCTCCAACACAATAGTAGTTTCACCCTCATTTGACCTCAATTCAACCTTTCCCATTACCACTACACAAGCACCCCAAAGATCCATTCCCACTTAACTACCTGCACAACCATCTCAGATCCCCAATAATAAAACACCTCAATAAACTTACAATGTTGAGGTATTGAAAAATAATTCTCCAGCTATCATTGAAAAAACACCCAAAAGAAGAGGATTCAGATAAGGTCCAGGAATCATGGATGCCCATTGAAGAAAACTAGTTGGTGGAACCTCAGATTGAAAATTTTATTACATGTTTATCACCAAATTCTATGAATGAGGATCACATCCCTGAAGACTTGCATGGCATGGTAGAAGAAAGTCAAGGAAGGAAATATTACATTGAATCTTGGTTCAAGACAACCATTGGATCCCAATGCTCAATTCTTCAATATTTTTTGACATCGTCTCAATCAAGGAATTTGGTCTCTCATATACTAGTACATATCAAATCATATCTTTCAAAACTGCATATGAGTTTATCTATCATCATGTTACACATATGGTTCCATTGGAAATATTAATATACTTGAACGAGATTTATTTTTCAAGTAGAGTAGTACATACATACATACATACATACATACATACATACATACATACATATATATATATATATATAAAGTAAATATAAAAGTAATTCCTATTATGAAAACAAACTTGCTGGCACAATTGGACATGAGTTTTGCTTGAAAACAAGGAAACTAGCAAGAAATGTTCACAATAAGTTCAAAATATCCAAGAAATATGTGTTAGCCATACATCAAGTATACCATTATGTCCAAGATCAACAATAAGTAGCTTTCAATAAGATCATCATGATCAAAATTTTCAATACCAAGTGCACCATTTCATCATAGGAAACATAAATCCAAAACACTTTCATATGCATGCATGAGCCATTTCCGAAGGAGACATTCTCAACATATCATAGGGCTAACATAAACATCAATGTTTCTACTGAAATAAAACATGTCATGCATACCTTGTAGTATTAAAATATTTGTGTACCTTCACATAGGAAACTTGTAACGCTTGGCACCTTTTCAACAAGTGCCTCTTTACCTTTTTCAAATCTAGATTTTCTTCCCTGCATCTCAAATGATCCTTAAGAAGGATCCACTTATCAAATCTCATAAAGGAGGTTAGATACATTCATATACTTCAAATATACATGCAGGAATTATAAGAACTCATAAAAACAATAGTTATAATAATTTGATCCATAATTCTAAACAAGAGTAGGAAAGAAAGAAACCTCAAGATTCAAAGAGTAATTATATTCAATGAGAGGTGATTCTCTCCCTCTGGAACTAGTCTTCAAGAGCCATTATTATCCATAGTATGCATAAGAATATTGCCTTCAATCAAATTTATCAACAACCAAGTCATCTAGGGCTTCATCAAATCAATCCTAAATGATTGCTAATCTTCACATAGACCATGCTAGGTTTTCACACATTGAATCTCAAATATTTTCCATAAACCAGGGTTTATCTCAAACCTTAACCATCAAATCCTTATGCACTTACTACCTATGGTTTTATTCATACCGTATAAAATCCACAAAATAAAAATTTTAATATCTCGTACACACTCAGATAAGACTATGGGAAAAGGTTAATATTAATCCAATACCGAATTAGTGAGAATTTCTCTCTGCTAGGGTTTCTAGGTTTTCTTGGAAAATTTATTAAGGACCAGACGACTTGTCATTCTAACAAATCTGAAGATCCTCAATCATTATAAATGAGTCAAAATAGAGCATGAGCTCTCTCGTTGGGAGGGTAGAGATCCCCTCCTACGAAAACGTGGTTGTCATCAAGTTCAAAGGTAAAGCTAGTGCGAAAAATTCAGCCCCTCAAGTTGCAGACCCTAGCAGAGAACCGATCTTGGGAGCCCCTCAGAACTGCCTCAGAGGGAAATGCCTCTTGCGAGCTACAAAGAAAACCATATTTGTAATTCTAACCAACAAACTTGAGAATTAAAGGAAATACATGAAGAATAATGCATTGATCTGCAAATTTATAGGCATCTAGCCCTTGGAACAATATTTACTCATATGGATTTAGCTGAAATGGAAACCAAAGGGCCATATTAAACTTAAATTGGGAGCTCTGGGATTTTTACAGTCATCTTCATGAACCTGGAGGAAAAAGATATAATTTTTTAGAATGGACCCTATTCCTACTATAATGTTATACTTTTTATGCGATTATGGGAGGAATTTCATAACCCATACCAAGAACAATTTATGGAGGCCGCAGTTTGCGTATGCCTTTTTTCTCTACCAATGGAATTATAGGATCCTAAAATTTGGAAGGAATAGAAAATTCCATTGGAAGATTTGTTAAAGTGGTGGACTCTAAAATACTATGAAGATATATGTCCAATGCCTAGGTATGTGTCTATGTGAATATCACACAATTGTTACGAGAAATAGTTGAGCTCGAGTACTAAGATGAAGTATGGAAACAACCATTGGATTGCGACCATATTCCATTATGTTGTAGGTGATTTCATGAATATGGACACTTATACAAGGCTTTCCCTCTAAACCAGGCGTACATAATGGGGTAGACAAAACCAAAAGAGGAATCACTGGTGCAAGAGGAAAACAAATGTTTTCAGGAGGTCTCTTACAATAAGCGGCCCTAAAAAACGCCGCAGGTAAATTAGGCTACTCAGAGGTAGAAAAACCCTGATAATATCAACAAATTTGGAGTCATACGGGAGGTGGGGGGAATCTTAAGAGAAATGAAGAAAGGAAAGGAAGTGGAGACGAGAGTAATTCCGAAAAAAAAAATCGTACGATAAAGAGGAAGGCATAAGAAGAACCAACACATAAAGAAGGAACAAAGATAACCCTGGATCAGAACAACATGGAGATTGATGGGACTAAGGAAGACTTGAGCATGGAGGAGGAAGTCCTTAATAAACTGCTGAATGAATGGTGCAACCTAGATGAAATATTCATCCCTAAGGGAAAAAAAGAGCTATACCGAGATACATTCCAACATTATCAAGCCAAATAGTTCCAAAAACATCCAAAGTCGCTTGATACCCCTAGTTCTCAAGCAAGGAGTGCTTAGGTTCGAGGAGGACAAGGAAAAAGGGTGGGGGGGGGGGGGGAATGAGGCAAAAATAACTTACTATAATCCATAAAGATGGTGGGTGATGTTTTAGTGAACTCAGGTAGGGTGGTACCACTGTGGACAATATTTCATCATCTAAATAAGCCTTCTCAATTATATTACTCTCCTAGAATGTAAGATACCTCAATATCCAAGGAAAAAAATGATATTTGAAGGAAAGATTGAGGAAATATTGGCCCAGTGTATTGTTTCTTCAAGAAAAAAAGGTGTCAAAGGAAAAACTAAAGGTAATAATTAGAAATATACCCAGCTAGGGTATGAAGTGATTGAAAAATATGCAAGAGGAAGTGCAGGTGTTCTTGAAATCCTCTATAATCCCTCAGAAATTATTTTTGACCACTGAGTGAGTATGCCCTGTATTATATCTAGCCACTTCCTGCATATAGGAACTCGGGACTGGGAAATTCTCTCAAATGTCTATGGGACTCACATTCCAAGAGAAAATGGCTCCTATCTCCAAAATATAATAAAAGTACGAGTTGTCTGTGTGGACGATATCTACATTATAGGGGGCAAATTAAATCTCATTACATCTTTGGAGGACAAAAGAGGAGATATCTGGCTCGAAGAAAAATATATGGAGGATTTCAGAGATCTAATCATGGATCTGAAGCTTGTTGACATCCCTACCATCAATGGTATATATACATGGAACAACCAAAGAGGAGGATTGCACCAAATTGCCTCACGGTTCGACCAATTTGTAGTATCAGAGGGTATCATCAACAGAGATATATTTCTTGAATCCTCAATCCTTCCTTGCCTAGGATCATATCACTAGCCAATATTCTTAGAAATGGACCTCAATTTGGCTCTGAGAAACCGGCCCTTCCAGTTTGAGGCTTTTTGGATTTGAGACCATTCATTTTTTAGTAAACATGAAAACTGGTGGATATTTTATTCTGTTTGAAGCAGAAACTGAATGCACACTTTCCAACTTCGATTGGAAGAGCTGAAAAATCAAATTAAAAATTGGAATAAAATGGAGTTTTGGAATATTATGAAAGAGAAACTCGATCTATAGGAGTGCATGAAAGGGATACAAAAAATGATAATTACAGAAGGGAGAACAAGATCTCTCTCTTTAGAAGAGGGTAGAACCCTTAAATCAAACTGAAGAAAAAATAAAACAAGATGAAATTTTCTGGAAGAAAAAATCTAGGCTCTAGTGGCTCAGATAAGGAGAGAGAAACACTTGATTCTTCCACAAATCTATCATCCAACATCGCCAAAAAAACCGAATCTATTATTTAAAGGACTCAACATAAAATAGGTTGGTTCAACATGAGGAAATGGAGAATCTCCTAATAGATCATTTCCGTACCCTTCTCTCTGAACAGGTGTTGAGTCTCAAACTTGCATCTTTCCTATACACCTTTCTAGACTTTTTCCATTTACCTGGACCTCTTAAGTCATCAACATCATTGCATATTAATCATAAAAGAGCATTTAAAGTGGTTTTTAACTATGTTTTGTGTCTGCTGTTTGAATTAGATTTTTGCTCATTGAGCTGCGGAATCTTGTCACTTTCTGCAGTTGCTTCAACTTTCCGCAGCCATTTTGTTAAAGTCTATATTGCAGGTGTCTTCAGGAAAATCGAGCCACATGGGCAAGTTGGAAATAACATGGATATGGACCGAGTCCTATTGGCTCAGTCGAATTCACCAAAGAAGGTCGTGGTCAAAGATAGTCAAGCGGTGGTCAACCTAAGAGTCCTACGGTGACAGAACTCCGTTTTTCACCACGTGAAGACTTGCGTGGCCGTTCCTAAGTCTCAGGGGACATATCAACACCTGTGAACTGCTCCATAAGCCGAATTCAACGGCCACTCTCCATAGATTTAATCTTCACGGCAGCCATAATGCTAGATTTCTGGACGTGGTTGTTCACGTGTCTTTTATCAGCGCAGATTGTAGGAAAGTAGTTATGTCATCCTCTGTTATAAATAATGCATTCTCATACGCATAGTAGCTAGCTTCTGTAATGTAATTTTGCTAAAAAGAAAGCCCACTGTGCCGTGACATTATTTCCTTGTTATGACTGTGTTTTGAATACATAAGAAGACTCTGTTCATAAGCATAATTTGTGGTTGATAGCTGTTTCCCGAGGATTGTGCAGAGGGCCCCTGCACACGCCGAGGTTTTGTTTATTGCTGTATAGTTTCATGCTTTATTTCCTTACGTTCATTATGCCATAGTTATTCACGTGTATATATTACATCTCTCATGGTATTTACGTTTTATCTCTGTTCATAATTTTTCATGCTGTTAACTGATCAGTGTCTTTGTTCCAGATTACAATAGGCAGCCCGGGCATTTGCACATAGTTTTACAATGACTAATGACATGGAATCAGTCTTGTCCTTCTGCTGATTTATTTTTCTTAGCTTTTAATTCCAACATTGTTTTATTTATTTCAGTTTTGTACATTTTCTTTATTAGTTAGATTAGATATTAAATTACTCATGTCATTATCAGTTACCTCCGAAAACCATAGCGAGAATAATGGTGAGGGATTGAAGTATGAGTGTGTAATTTGATATTAGTTTATTTTTCTGCAAATTAGATATCAGATTGCTCAAGTTGTTTATGATTACCTCCGAAAGCCATAGCGAGACTAATGGTGAGGGGTCAGAATATGAGTTGATGTAATTTGATTTTATCTTTACTTTGCTTGCAATTCTTGGATTTCTTTGAGCACAGTTTCTTTTGTATTTAGACAGCAGCAAGGGTAATGGGTTTCATGATCAATAGTTCACTGTTTGTTTGACTAGTATAGTGGCACATTTTCATTTTCTTTTAGGAATTAATTTTGTCATTGCATGTTTTAAAATCCTTTTGAAGTTTGAAGTTTGGGAAATCATTATAAAGGACATCATTGCCTTAAACATTTATATCCATACTTGTCTTTTAGAATTTCCATTTCACATTAGGAAACCAACCAAGATAAAAACCCAAGATAAATAAAAAAACCAAAAACGACAAAAAGTAAGAGATAGGTTATCTTGCACATATAGTGTGCCACACTTCGTCAGCTTAAGAATCCCGGATTGACAAATTAATGTAGCAATTTATGACACACTAAATTGACCAAACATTTTGGCGTCGTTGCCGAGGAAGTGTAACTAGGTAGCCAATTTCTTAAAAAAAAAAACAATAAAAAGAAGGGAAAACTTGATAAATTCTTGAAGTATGCTCTCCTCTTGCACCTAGTGTGATCTGGAGGATCAGAAAAGAGAGTTATTGATTCAATAATTTCTTAAGTATGCTCTCTTCTTGCACCTAGTGTGACCTGGAAGATCAGAAAGAGAATTATTAGACCAACTTAAAAATAAAAAAAATGACATGCATAGAGCAAGAGATTCTAGGGGAAGGTTTATAGCTAGAGCCAAGAGTTCGATTTTCACAACTCCATCTTCTTCAAGGCATAGACAAGATTCACCACCATCTACCCCTAGCCTTAAGATTCTTAGAATTCAAGGAGCAGTTGAATCAGAGGATTCTCCTACACCATCTACCAAATCTCATTTAGAAGAGGACCCTTTCTTTACTTCTACAGGAGAGTATATTGTAATTAAAGAAGTAGAATCACCTGAAGAAGAAAAGGAAGAGACTCCCTCTCATCCTCCCTTGATAGAAGAAACAGAGGACTTTGAGGACTCTAAAGAAACTATCATGACAGAGGAAATAATAGATGGATTCGGAGGTAGAGGTAGAGGTAGAGGAGGAGGAAATAATGGAGACAACAATGGTGGAGGTGAAGGTAATAATGGAAGAAATAGGGAAGGAGACAACTTGTTTGGATTCCCTATAGTTGATGAGGAAACTCATACAATGATGAAAAAAATCTCACCATCTGTCCTTCCCAACTTTTATGGATTGCGAAGTGAGGATCCTGAAACATTTCTGTTTGAGTTTGAAGTCGTGTGCCGAACCTATGACTATATGGAAGACTCTCAAAAACTCAAACTATTTCCTTCAACATTGAAGGGAGCCACTTTGAAATGGTTCATGGGATTAGCCACCCAATCTATTAGGACTTGGAATGATATGAAACAAACATTTTTGGATAGATACCTGGACTATTGCATGCCCACCAAGCACAAGGATGAGGTATTCAAAATGGTGCAAAAAGAAGATGAAAATTTGGAGGATTTACTTGAAAGATTTCAATACAACTTAAAAAGAGCAAAGATGAGAAACTTAGATGATGAAACTTTGAAAGCCCTTATATTAAAATCCATCAGAGATGAATGGATAGATATTTTAAACATGATGGGGAAAGGAGACATTTCTCAACTTCCACTTCGTGACATAACAGAACTATGTGTCCATCTCTCAAGGGGAAAATCTAAAACGGGAAAAGGGCCTAGATATCCTTCTCTTATCAGGGCAACAAAATCTGCAACTGGATCAGTAAGTAGGGCAGAGATTGGCAATATGCTTGATGAATTCAAAACTAATATCTTAGGGAGCCTTAGTGAACAACTAGACACCCTTAAAATTCAAAACAAGCAGAAAGCAGAAACCGATGCTCTAGCCATCTTTTGTCCGAAATGTAGGAAGAAACATGCTTTAAGGGAATGTCCCTTGGATGCAAAAGTTGTAGAAACATGTATGATTTTCTCAGAGAATCATGAGACCAAGGATTTTCCTTCAATTCGTGGACTCAAAGTTGTCTTTCAAGAAGATCCAAATTCAGCAGAATCTCTTTGTTTTGTTGCAAGAAGACCTTGGCAGGGGCAACAAACTCAAGGGTTTAACAACCCTATGAATTCTCAACCCCCACCAAATTGGAATCCTTGGAAACAACCTTGGCCCCAACCTCAAAATTCATATCAGTCATGGGTACAAGGTATGCAAAATCCTTATGGGAGATTTGCTCAATTTTATCAATATCCTCCATCTTTTCAAAATAAACAAGCTCCACAACTTCCAAACCCAAATCTACAACTTCCATTGCCATTTCCACAACAATAACCTTCTCAACAAAATCCAAATCCTCAACTCATGCTTCCATTCCAACAAAAGACAAATCAACTTCCAGCTCAGCCATTGCCAAATCCTAACAATAAAAATCCTCAGAATACTTACATGATAGAAGGACAACAATTTCCTACCTATATGATTGTTTCTCTCAATGATGTACAACTCAGGTCTGGTAGAGTTTTAGAAAAACCTTCTATAGATGTCCAAGAGCAAGATACCTCTAAGGAGGACTCTCTTAAAGTCAATAAGGGTTCTGAGGAAGCATCTCTTCAAAATTCAAACATTCAAAAAGAGAAAGAAAAGCTAAGTCCCACAACTCCTATAGTTGAGCAAACTGCATCTTCATCCACACCTCCTTTCCCTGAAAGATTACAAATTGATAAAGGGGTGGAAAAACAAATCTTGTTGCCTAACTATGATTTTCTAGATGAATTAAAGAATGTTTGTATCAAGATTCCCTTGTTACAAGCCATTAGAGAGATTCCTATTCTAGAAAAAACAATAAAGGAGTTGAGTCTCAAAAGACCAGGAAGGAAACCAAGAGATACAAGAAGAATCCACCTGGTAGGAAAAATTGTAGATATCATGATGGGAAAAATTACCATGCAGAAGTATGTAGATCCAGGTAGTCCAATTGTCAAGACACATATAAATGGGATAGAAATTCCAAACACATTGATTGACTTAGGGGCTGCTATCAACATTATGAGTAGACAAATTATGGAACAGCTAAAACTTCCTAATCTTCTTTTCACACCTACTTTACTGCAACTTGCAGATCGATCAATTATCAAACCAAATGGTGTATTAGAAGATATTTCAGTCTCCTTAGATGCTTGGGAATATCCAGTAGATTTTATGATTTTGACTCCCAACAGTAATCTAGGAGGGCACCCACTTATCTTAGGAAGACCTTGGCTAGCACAACTAATGCTTTCATTAGTTGTAGATCTGGGGATATGTACATTTCTAATGGTAATTCGACAAAGAAATTCAATTTTTATCCTCCAGCAAAAGCAATCACAGAAGTAGGAGACAATGAATGGATCGATGATGAGGACACTATACAACCTGTCTTTACCATTTCTGAAATCAGTGAGGATAGTCAAATTCTGAACACATTAGAAAATTTTGAGACATCTTCAGAATATGACCCCACACAATTTCAGTTGGAATCCGACATTGAATATTTATCATCAAGACAAATGTCTCTTTACTCTATGGAAGAGTTCGGTAGTTCTACCATTGAGATTTTTCCAGGAAAAACATTAAATATCAACAAAAATTTGGAAAAGTCACAACAGGAAGAACTAACCAAAATCTTGCAAAAACATTCTACTGCATTTGCATGGGAGTATACTGATATGAAAGGTATTGATCCTAAGACTTTCATCCATCATATCTATATTGAGGAAAACAATAGACCAATCAGACAACCTCAGAGAAGGATGAATCCAAACCTTAGGGAGATAGTGAAAGAAGAGCTCCAAAAAATACTCAATGTAAACTTCATTTATCCAATTTCAGATAGCCGATGGGTTTCTCCTTTGGTTATAGTACCTAAAAAGAATGGTAAATGGAGGGTATGCATTGATTACAGGGAATTGAACAAAGCGACTTTGAAGGATCACTTTCCTTTGCCCTTTATCGATCAGGTATTAGATACATTAGCAGGCAAAAAGTACTTTTCATTTTTGGATGGTTTTAGTGGCTATAATCAAATTCAGGTAGCACCTGAAGATCAAGATAGGACCACATTTACCTATCCATGGGGGACTTTTGCCTATCGAGTGCTTCCTTTTGGGTTATGTAATGCACCCGCAACATTCCAAAGAGCAGTACTAGGAATTTTTTCTGATCTAATCCATGATTGTGTAGAGGTTTATATGGATGATTTTACAGTTTATGGTAATTCATTTGAAGAGGCATTAGAAAATTTGGAAAAAGTTCTTATAAGATGTAAAGAAACAAGCCTTTCATTAAGCCATGAAAAATGCTTTATGATGTTTACTGAAGGGATTGTTTTAGGACATCATATTTCGGGAGATGGGATTAAGGTTGATAGATCAAAAGTTGAAGTCATCTCCAAGTTTCCTATTCCAAATTGTCAAAGAGATGTTAGAAGTTTTCTAGGATTTACTGGATACTATAGAAGATTTATAGAAAACTTTACTAAAATAGCATCTCCACTCTTCAAACTGCTTACAAAAGACTGTGAATTCAAATGGGATCCTGATTGTCAATCAGCCTTTGAAACTTTGAAAACAAGAATATCTGAAGCACCTATCTTGAGAGGACCAAATTGGAAACTCCTTTTCCATATTTCTACAGATGCTTCAGATACAGCTCTAGGAGCTGTGTTGGGTCAAAAGGATTTAGTCCCTTATGCCATTTACTATACCAGTAAAAATTTGACTCCCACTGAGTTGAACTATACTGTAACTGAAAAAGAGTTTTTAGCTATTGTTCATGCAATCAATAAGTTTAGACATTATATAATAGGCTATGAAACTTTTATTCATACTGATCATTCTGCGATTAGATATCTAATGAAAAAACCTGTTACTAATGGCAGAGTGACAAGATGGCTCCTACTTTTGCAGGAATTCAATATTACTGTGTTGGATAGACCAGGGAAACAAAATACAGTAGCTGATTTCTTGTCTAGGATTCGGAATACTAAAGAAGATTCTCCTGTAGAGGATAAGTTTCCTGATGAATACTTGTTTGCAGTAACTACTAAGACCCCTTGGTATGCAGATATTGCTAACTATTTAGTTACAGGGAAACTACCTCCACATTTATTTCCAAGTGAAAAAAGAAAGATTATTCAGGAGAGTTCAAAATATTCATGGATTTCTAACGAATTGTTCAAAACAGGGCCAGATCTTGTGATCAGAAGATGTGTCGGGGAGGATGAAATACCTGATATCCTCAAGGCATGTCATGATGAACCATGCGGCAGACACTTTGCTGACAAAAGGACAGCCTATAAAATCCTCTCTTTAGGATATTGTTGGCCTTCCCTCTTCAAAGATGCAAAACATATGTCAAAAGGTGTGACAACTGCCAAAGAGTAGGGAAACCTACTCTTTCAAATGAAATGCCATTGCAACCACAGGTACTCATCGAACCCTTTGAAAAATGGGCTTTAGATTTCATTGGACCTATTAATCCACCATCTAAGAAAAAGAAGTATATATTGGTTTGTACTGATTATGTTACTAAATGGGTGGAAGCCAAAGCATTAGTGTATGCTACTGAAAATTCAGTTGTTAATTTTCTTTATGAGGATATTTTTACTCGCTTTGGTGTTCCAAGAGAAATTGTGACAGATCAGGGAAGCCAATTCACATCCAACTTGGTGGAGAAGTTGATGGAAGAATACAAAATCAAGCACGGAAGATCTACTCCTTACCATCCGCAAGAAAATGGTCAAGTGGAGTCTACAAACAAAGTTCTTGAAAGTATCATCACCAAAACTGTTCATCTACATAGAAGAGATTGGGCAGAAAGGCTTCCTGAAGCCTTGTGGGCCTACAGAACTGCATGGAGAAATACAACAGGACATTCTCCCTATGAACTTGTTTATGGGAAAGAAGTCTTGCTCCCCATTGAGTTCCAAGTCAAGACCTTCAAGATAGCAGTTTAGTTGGGGATGGACTTATCAGAAGCCCAAAAGCATAGAATGGAGCAATTGAATGAGCTAGATGAGATCAGACAAGAGGCAATTCTAAGAACTGATCTAGTTCAATATCAAAGAGCCAAATGGCATGACAAATACATCAAAGAGAAGAAGTTTCAAGAAGGAGATTGGGCATTGCTATTTGATTCCAAGTTTAAAGATTTTAAAGGAAAATTTCAGACTCATTGGCTTGGGCCATATGATATTGACAAGATCTTTAGCAATGGAGTGATAAGAATCAAGACCATTGATGAATCTCAAACTCCTCTTATTGTGAATGGCCACAGATTAAAGATCTATCATAAGCCACTCTCAAAAGAGGAATTTGTCAAAATGTTTCAAGATAATTCTGCAATAAGGCTGCTGAAGAAGAATCCTTCTTCTCCACCAGCCTAGCCTTTGTTCTTTTCAGTTTCAAAATAAAAAATAAAATTAAAAATTAAAAAAATTAAAAAATAAAAAAAAATTGTATAAGCCTGAAAACCAATCACTGATTGGCAGTCTTATACAGAAAATGTAGGGTGAAAATCAGGAACACCTGACACCCTATATTTTCCAAAAAAAATTCTCTCTCTCTCTCATTTCACAAGTTTTATGACAACCCACTCCATTTCACTCCATTTCATTCCACTCCACTTCATTTCATTTCACTCCATTTCATCTATTTCATTTCATTTCACCGATAAAATTTTTCTTTCATGACCATTTTCATTCAGTCAGTTATCATCTATCCATCTCCATTCACCCAAATAATTGCTATGTCAGTTTCTGCAGCTGACACTAGTTTCCGCAGCTAGAAGCAGTTTCTGCAGCCACCACTCTGTTTTTCAAAAAAAAATTACAGTCAGATGGCAGTTCAAAAATCATAAAATCAAATGCAGGTATGAGGACATATTTTGAAGACATGAGGCATTCAAAAGCATCAACGAGGAGCAAGTGATTGAAGATTAATAAAAAATGGCAAGAATTCCAAGGTATGAGTAGAAATTTATTTCAAATGGCATTCAAGCACATTTTTACATAGTTATAAACCATAGCTCCATTATATGCAATGATTGTGTTGATAACTCCATAATCGTTCCACAATCTCTATACGATTCCCCCATAATCCTTGCATTCATTTTTAAACGGTCTCATAATCAAGCCTCCGGTCTCCACTCGTGTTTGGCTATACTTTGATACTCCACCTGTAATTATGGAACGTGGTTGATTTCACTACGGCTTCTCTCAGCGAATCCGCAACCGTTTCATAAACGTGCTTGCGTCTACTCTGTAGCCACCCAATTTTAAATACTGTCGTATGCACTTTACTCCCCCTACTATTCTATTGACCTCACGGCTGCATTTCCACTGTGCTCACATAAGCCTTCACCCCATTTTGTTCTCTGTTCCGCTTCATTCCGTGTACCTATTCTCTGATATCCGCTTATAGTCACTGGTCTCCTTCATAAACCCTGTTCATTTCTGCTAACTCAGCCGTCTTGCCTCCCCTAAACCCTCCTCACGCAGACGAGTTTTAAAGAACAGAAGGAAAGATGGGTCGGTTGTTGAGGGCAGAACCAGAGGGACCCAAATTTATGGAAGGATACCCGCAAGTCAAAGACATATTGAAAAAGGCAAAATGGCTTCGATTTATTCAAAAGTTTAAAGGCTACAATAAGGAGGTAAAAAAAGCTTTTGCGAGGTCTTTCAACGGTCTGGAGGTGGAAATTGGGGACCTCAAATTTATAGTGACTGAGGCATCCATAACAGCTGCTACAGAACTCCTTCAAGAAGGTGAACGCTGGTTCAAGAACAAGAGCATTGGCGAGGAAGCCTGGAGAGTGATCCTACATAACCCAGGTATGGATGTCACCATTTTCAAAAAGGGAATTCATGTTCATGCTTTAAAAGAAGAGTGGGCTAGTTTACTGTTGGTTATTCAAAATTTTATCACGTGTGAGGGACGTTTTGGATCAATGTACATCTATCATACCTGACTGTTGATGAATTTCCTAGACAACCAGACCCTCAATCTGCCATACTTTTTACTAAATAGTTTGAAAAAGATGTCTGTAACCGTCCAAAATCATCTGGGGGACGTAGAACCACATTTGTATCACCATGGTCTCATGAAAATCTTGATAGAAAAACAATTAAAAGGGAAAAAGGACACCTGGGAGCAGTTTTTAATTAGAAATTTCTTTGAAGAACCCCAAGAAACCCCTGAAGGTAGTACATCAAAAAGAAGTAGAAGAAAGAGAACAAATGATAAAACTCAAAGCACTCCTACTAACACAGTTGAAAGAACTAGTAGAGAAGAAAGACTGTCAAAAAGGAAGAAGGAAAAGACTGAGGATAAAAAGCCAACAAAATCAAAAGAGAAAAGAAGCATTGAGGTTGTGCATCAAACCCCTTCCTCAGAAGAAGACCATCAAGTATTGTCTGAGAGACTAATTCACCTTCAAGAACAGTCAGCCATGGCCAAAAAGAAAGGAAAAGAAAAACAGAAGGAAAAAGATAGTAGTCCACAGCATGTAAGAAGAAGCAGCAGGCTTAAAGGAAAGTGGAGGAAAGCACAAACAAAAGGACCCCATTTTATTGATTTGGGAGAAGGAACACCTGAACAAACTCCAGCTGGCCGTAGTCCACCTCATTCTCAGCCAAACGTTGAAACTAGTCCTCAAGATGTTGACATGAGTCCTTTTCGGCCAGATTTTGAAGTCAATTCTCCTCCACAACATTTTGGGGACAGCCCAACGAAAACGACACCCGAGATAGATCCAAAGCAGCAAGAGGTGTATGATTACATAGAATCCTTGGAAAGAACAGCCACGGGTCCCAGCACTTCATCCACTCAGCCTCACACAGCATCTAGTCCAATTTTTGAAACAAGAAGTCTTTGAGTTGGAGGTTCTACATAGACATATTAAAAATGAAAACGAAGAATTAAAGGAGAAAAGAAGATTGGACAAGATCATTCATGACAACACTATGCTACATCTGGGACTGTGGCACAAAAAGAACAGGAAATTGAAGAATAAATGCAAGAAGATAAGTAGAGCACTGATTAATCTCAAATTCAGATGCTTGATGAAGAAGCCCAGGATGTTAGCAAAACTAAGAAAGAAGAGAAGAGGACTGGATGTACTGGCAGAGGTATCATAGCATATGAATTGAAGGAGGATGATCAAAATTTTGGTTGCATGGGGACATACAACACCTTCACAGTGGGGGTAGGTTAAGTCCCAAACTTGCATCTTTCCTATACACCTTTCTAGACTTTTTCCATTTACCTGGACCTCTTAAGTCATCAACATCATTGCATATTAATCATAAAAGAGCATTTAAAGTGGTTTTTAACTATGTTTTGTGTCTACTGTTTGAATTAGATTTTTTCTCATTGAGCTGCGGAATCTTGTCACTTTCCACAGCTGCTTCAACTTTCCGCAGCCATTTTGTTAAATTCTATATTGCAGGTGTCTTCAGGCAAATCGAGCCACATGGGCAAGTTGGAAATAACACGGATATGGACCGAGTCCTATTGGCTCAGTCGAATTCACCAAAGAAGGCCGTGGTCAAAGATAGTCAAGCGGTGGTCAACCTAAGAGTCCTACGGTGACAGAACTCTGTTTTTCACCACGTGAAGACTTGCGTGGCCGTTCCTAAGTCTCAGGGGACATATCAACACCTATGAACTGCTCCATAAGCCGAATTCAACGGCCACTCTCCATAGATTTAATATTCACGGCAGCCATAATGCTAGATTTCTGGACGTGGTCATTCACGTGTCTTTTATCAGCGCAGATTGTAGGAAATTAGTTATGTCATCCTCTGTTATAAATAATGTGTTCTCATACGCATAGTAGTTAGCTTTTGTAATGTAATTTTGGCTGTCAAGAAAACCCACTGTGCCGTGACATTATTTCCTTGTTATGACTGCGTTTTGAATACATGAGAAGACTCTGTTCATAAGCATAATTCGTGTTTGATAGCTATTCCCCAAGGATTGTACAGACGGCCCCTTCACACGCCGAGGTTTTGTTTATTGCTGTATAGTTCCATGCTTTATTTCCTTACGTTCATTATGCCATAGTTATTCACGTGTATATATTACATCTCTCACGGTATTTACGTTTTATCTCTGTCCATAATTTTTCATGTTGTTAACTGATCAGTGTCTTTGTTCCAGATTACAATAGGCAGCCCGGGTATTTGCACATAGTTTTACAATGACTAATGACATGGAATCAGTCTTTTCCTTCTGCTGATTTATTTTTCTTAGCTTTTAATTTCAGCACTGTTTTATTTATTTCAGTTTTGTACATTTGCTTTATTAGTTAGATTAGATATTAAATTTCTCATGTCATTATCATTTACCTCCGAAAGCCATAGCGAGACTAATGGTGAGGGATTGAAGTATGAATGTGTAATTTGATATTAGTTTATTTTTCTGCAAATTAGATATCAGATTGCTCAAGTTGTTTATGATTACCTCCGAAAGCCATAGCGAGACTAATGGTGAGGGGTCAGAATATGAGTTGATGTAATTTGATTTTAGCTTTACTTTGCTTGCAATTCTTGGATTTCTTTGAGCACGGTTTCTTTTGTATTTAGACAGCAGCAAGGGTAATGGGTTTCATGATCAATAGTTCACTGTTTGTTTGACTAGTATAGTGGCACATTTTCATTTTCTTTTAGGAATTAATTTTTTCATTGCATGTTTTAAAACCCTTTTGAAGTTTGAAGTTTGGGAAATCATTATAAAGGACATCATTTCCTTGAACATTTATATCCATACTTGTCTTTTAGAATTTTCATCTCACATTAGGAAACCAACCAAGATAAAAACCCCCAAGATAAATAAAAAAACCAAAAACGACAAAAAGTAAGAGATAGGTTATCTTGCACATATAGTGCGCCACACTTCGTCAGCTTACGAATCCCGGATTGACAAATTAATGTAGCAATTTAGGACACACTAAATTGACCAAACAACAGGATCAGGACGGATCAGATGAAATCCAACATCTTACAAGAAACATCCCTCATTTTGTCAGTAGAGACCAAAATATGACTCTAATGAGGACTATTACCTTGGATGAAGTCAAGGAAGTGGTTAAAGGAATGGCCCAAAATAAAGCACCAGGCCCAGACAGCTTCACTGCATAATTTTTCGAAGCGACTTGGCACTTTATAAGATAAGGAATCCTTAAGGTTGTGGAAGAATCATGACGATCCCAACAAGTAAATCATGCTCCTAATTCCATGTTTCTTTCTTTAATCCCTAAATCAGCTCAGTTAGATGAATCGCAAGGTTTCAGACCAGTTTCTTTATGTAATGTCATTCATAAAATTATTTCCACGATTATGGTTAAGTGGCTAAAACCTTTACTTCCAGCTCTAATCTCCTTGGAACAGATTGGTTTTGTTCAAGGTCGCTATATTTTGGATGGTATTATTAGCTCTCAATAAGTTTTCCATTTCCTTAAACATCTAAAGTCTAAAGGAATTCTTGTCAATTTTTATCTGTCTAAAGCTTATGCTTGTATTAGATAGCCATATATGCTCAGTGTTTTGAGAGCCTTTGGGTTTGATTCTCGTTGGATTGATTGGGTATCCTCCCTAATCTATACCCCATGTATTTTATATTCTTTTCAATGGGTCCATGTCTCGAAGCTTTAATCCTTCTAGAGGATTTTGGAAAGGAAACCTCTTATCCCCCTTCCCTTTTATACTCGATGCGGAAATCCTAGGCCAGTATATTAAATCAACAGTACTTTTAGCCTCCTATTCAAGACATCCGACTCTGGGGAAATGACCTCCCCCTTCATCAGCAATTTTTGGATGGTACCATGTTTTTCTGTCAAGTTACCCTCGAGGAAGTTAGAATTATTAAGTCGATTCTCTCTGACTTTATGCAAGCCTTAGGTACTGTAATCAACTCTGATATGTCCAATATTTACTTCTTCAATACCCTGGTTTCTACCCAATCCTTTCTTGTCAGAACTATAGGGTTTCGTATTGGATCCCTCCCTCTTAAGTATTTTGGTTGCCCCTTGGTCCTGAATTCTCTCATAATTTCTTGTTGGAAGGACCTCTTAGATCGCATCCAGTCTCGTCTTCATGCTTGGTATTTTCAAACCCTTAATATTTTCAGTAGTGTGGTTATTCTAAAAGTTGTACTCCATTCCATGTTGATCTATCAACTATATGGATTAGCTGCTCACAAATATACCTGTGTTAAAATGGTGGATATTTTCAAAAACAAATTGTGGAGAGGAGGCCAAGAGGCCAAAAAATGGGCTTTATTCTCCTGGGAAAATATTACTAAACCCACGCTGGCAGGGGAATGAGGGCTTCGGGAACCCTATGTTCTAAATTAGGTCCTAGGAGCCAAATTTGGTGGACATGGATTCAAGGGGGTCAAGACATATCTAAAATTATTTGGACTCAAATGCCCTCTACAGCTGAAGGAATATTAAGAACTCCTTTAAATCTGAAAGGATATTCAATATGGAATCTGGCTCCGACCAATAGAGACCTTATTCAAACTCATACCTTCTAGGAAATATGGGATAGAAGGCATGCTCTCTTCCAAAAATATTCTTGGAAGCAGAGAGCCAAACTCTTTAGCTAACCCAATCTTACGGGTATTTTATTATACAAAAATAGCTTGAATTGTACCACTGCAGAATAGTTCTAGAAAAACCCTTTGATAAATGGTTAGAGACAATGGAAAGAGAAACAAGACTGGCCTAATCCCCCAAATTCAGAACAATGGATGGTTCTAGATCGATAAAATCAATCTAGAAAATCGCCAGTTGTAGAAGGCACTGATATTCTGATATGGAGTTATACATCTAAGGGTATTTTTACCATTAAAGAAGCTTATAAACTAGCCACAAAAGAACCTCAATTAAAAGGAAACCCAATCTGGAGGAAATTATGGACTGGCCAATATTAGTCGAAAGTCGCTTATTTTCTCTGGCTAGTATGTTGACGAAGGACTCATACACGGGATCAACTTCATAAAAGAGGATTCTAAGGACCCTCACAATGTTTCATGTGAGTCTAACACTGAAGATGATGAACACTTGATAAATTGTTTCTCCTTCACGAAAAACATGGTAGACCTTTTTGGTCATATGGATAGAGGCATTACTAACATAAATTCCACCCTTGAGATGTGGTGAGATGGGATATTTTCGAGTCTTGTCCTTAGCATAGCATGGAATATCAGTCTTGGATTCTTCCTCTGGACCCTCTAGAAGGAAAGGAACCAGAGGATATTCAAAATTCAGAAGCTTTACCAATCAACTGTGTGGGCAAGGATCATACAGAATATTTGTGAAACAAATATAGCTGAGAAATGACATCCCGATTATTCGAAAGTGACGCCGCATGGAGCAAGGATCCTTACTTCTTTAAATTTGGCTCCAAAAATGCTAGTTCCCACATATTGGAAGTTCCCAGCACCTTCGAAGTCGTCTCCTTCTAAGTTTTCAGTTCCTCCACCAGGATTTATTAAATTAAATTTTGATGGGGCCTCTAAGGGTAACCTTGGAGATGCAGCCTTTGGGGGAATCTTTCGAGATCACATGGGCTATACGTTATATTTGTATGCAGTGGATTGTGGGTATGCGAGCAACAACAAAGCTAAATTTAATGCGATTAATCAAGGTCTTCTTATTTCTAAATGAATGGGATTCAGAAATCTAGTAGTGGAATGGGACTCGACTCTGGTCATAGGGACGATTAAAAAGCTCAATAAGGGAGAGAATTGGGAAAAGTTGATCCAAAACTAGCAAACATCTAGTATTGTCAAGGAATTAATCAATCTTCTCCCTTTTTTTGAGTACATAATTTCATCACATGTCCTTAGAGATGGAAAAAAGGTTGATGACTTTCTTGCAAATTGGGGGTGTGCACATATGGGGTCAACCTTGGAAGTAGAATGGGATAATATTATTCTAAAGGCCTTGAATTGTTGACCATAATTTTGGATCGTGATTAGCAACAGGAATTCCATAATCGTTAGTAGAATCGAACCTAGATCGCAGTGCAATCTAGCCCATAGCCCAACTCACAACACTGATCAATTCATTACTCATGTTTAATGTGATGAGGCAACCATGTCAGGTCAGTGGAAAGTGGAGCATGTGTGATGGGAAAGTAGGTCGCGTGCGATTTACGGTAAAGGACAGAAACTCATGCCTAGAGAATAGGCTCTAGGTGGTGGAGCTTTGATTTACGTTTTATGTTTTATTGTGGATCCTCATTGTAATTTTGCGTGGAAGACAGACTCTATGCATCTCTATAGCTGAAATTTCTATAAGAAAGCTTGACCAAAAGGAAGGAACCTGCAATGAATCCAAGCTGAAGGGTAAATTCTATGTTTTTCTTCTTCTTCCCCATCCCTACCATTGAATTCCTGAAAGTATGCATATTTTTTGTAATTTTTTAGTCTTTATATATGGAAGGATGCAATTTCCTATAACTATTTCATGATCATATGGCAAGAATATTGGAAGGAAATCCTTCAATTTTGAATTAACTATTTCTGAGTCTGTCTCAGTCAAGTATGGTATTTTACTTCAGCATATGGGAATTTTCTTCCTTCACCTATGTGGGTTGGAAGGAAGGTATGAAGGTTATAGATGTTTCCATAATATGCCCTCTCGGCTTTCAAATTTACTCTATCTCATGGTAATTATGGTCTCAAATACCGTTGTTGGTATCAATTTGGAAGGTGACCTAAGGAGACGACCAAGGGTTCTTTCTATGGAAGAAATACAATTCGTTTCAAAGTTTTTTTTACCCAGTGACATGTTATAGGATAGGATGGTGGCAAAGGGAGAGAAGCGTTGATGGAGGCTGGTTGTTCTGCTTGGTTGTATTTTTCATCAAAATGGGGCTAACGTTATATATACTTTTTGTTTGGTATTGACTACTATCTCATGTATCATTAACACGAGAGGTGACCCATTTACAGTGGTGTGGGTGGCTTCTTGCCCATGGTTTTGGCTTATTTATTACCCTCTAATTTAGTTAACCACGTCAGAAATGGCCCAGGAAAAATCAGTGAAAGGAGAACCGTACGTGGAAGCCCGCAGGAAGAATTGGAAGAAAGGATCCCAGATAAAGAGAAGGGAATCCTTCTCACAACCTCCTAAGAAATATGGCTGAAAATATCAAGGCTAGCAGAATAGTGATTTCGCACATGCTTATTATTAACACTAGAAAATCATACAAGCAAAGACGACATTATTTAACGTCAGGCAAAAGGATTTACAGGGCTGAGAGACATAGAGAATTTGAAAGTATTTAAAAAATCTCTAAGGTCTACGGAAAAATCAAATTTGAACTAGTCAAAAATGCTTTTGCGTGCAAAATCCTTTGATAAGTGTGCCCTTGCGAGCCTTTTGACCCAAAAAGCGCTTAATCCTGGGAGTGGCATAAGTCACTTACTGGGACCACAAAAAGCACACTCCAGGACATTGATTCCACACTTGAAGCCGCCTAAGGATAGCCACCCAAGCCTCCTTAGGACATCAAGGGAGCACACAATGGAATAAATTTGGCACATAATGGAATCACCCTCCTCTCTTGGGTCACCATCCACAATGTACCAACAGAGGGAAGGAGGATTTGAATTCTCCTATAAAAGGCCACCAAGAGATGAAAAGCTTGAGAGAATTTTGTTATGCTGGCTAGAATTTCCCTAGGAAATACCATCAATATGTGAACCAGAGCAGAGTTAGAGGGGACTTAGTTGTTGGCCATCCAATAACTCTTGTCCACCATAGTAGAGATAGGGAGAATTTTCACCAAGGCAGCTCAAAAGTAAAGACATCCTTGCATCGGGGCTTAGAACCCCAAGTTCTAAGGGCCCCTTGGAAAGTGGGTTAAAGTTTCAACCTCATTTCCTACCAGCATTCAATAAGAGGGGACGTAAGTGCCACCGTTTGGATTATTGAAGCTTTTTGACTCTATTTAGAGATTTTGTATTATTTGTTTTAGATTTTAGTTTAATTTTTATTTTTGAATATGCATGTTATTTCTCTATCTAGTATGTTTATGTTCTAGCATGTTCCACTAAGTTTCTTGACTCCATATATTTTCTACTTGTGACCAATAACTTAAGAGGGAAAACCACACCCCTTAATTTGGTGTGATTTCATACATATGTGCACCAAACACACTAACACAAGATTGACGAATCCACTAACTTTTATTTCAAAGTTTATGTGGTTGTGCCTTTTTGCAAAGACCTCCATCTATGATGTGGAGTTGGGCTGAAATTGCCCCCTTTCTCTCCTTCAGTCTCTAGTTCATCCTAAGTGACAGACTGTAGCAGAAAAGCTCCAAAAAATTGCATATTTAGGAATTTGCGCGTATTTCCCATAGATAAGCATGCCCAGGGTGCGCGTTCAGAGTTGACCTATGCGCGGACATCACGCTTGTTTCAGCCTTTTGCACGCAAAAAATAGA
Source organism: Pinus albicaulis (assembly GCA_034641835.2). Lineage (NCBI taxonomy): Eukaryota > Viridiplantae > Streptophyta > Pinopsida > Pinales > Pinaceae > Pinus > Pinus albicaulis. The sequence continues at coordinate 1,325,070,931 of CM076570.1, forward strand.
ATGAGAAATTTCTCCCATATTTCTGTCTTTTCCTTCTTGTAATGTACCTAGAAGCCCATAATACATCTACTTGCACTGGTTGAGGTACACCGCAGCTTGCTAAAGCTCATTCTTAGCAACTTTTGGTAGGCTTGGTGTTAGTTTTATTTCAAGTTGATTTTTTCTAAGTTCACACATAGTTTAAGTGGGGGGGGGGAATTAACTTGCATTCCAAAAAAATATTATGTTTTGAAAATTTAGGTACCAAAACACCTAGATAATTAGCCAAATTAAGTGGCCCAAGTCCATGCATGCTTAGCTAGTTCTCTTTTTCTATTATAAAATTCATTAGGTTAGTTCAATTTTTGCACTAGGATTTCGGGACCGGGATTGAATTGTCGATAGAAGAGAAAGTAATTTCTACTGCCTTTGCACCCTTTGGTGATCCTAGGCAAGCATATGAACACTCTCTATTCACAACTCACCATCTCCCTATAGTTGAACACATATATTAACTAGGAAAAATAGAAAGCGGCCCATATCTGCACATGTTTTTCTTTTGAGAAAGGAACAATAAAACATAGTTTAATAAGGGATTTTGAAAAGACTTGTCGCATATCCACACTTTCAAAGTATGTGCTTGTTCACTTTTTTCTCACACACATCCACACACTAAGAAAAACAATGACACCTAAAAATAACTTAACAAAACTCACTAAATTATCCCCACAGGGGCCACAATAGAATTTATAATCTAAATTAGGATCAAGGGGGTAGGCTTCCAATAGGCCGCTTTGATCACTCTTCATATTGAAACATAGAAGTTGACTATTTAGGGAGCTTTCAAATCCACCTATCAGCCCACGGAAAAGAAACCCGAGTGCGACAGAGACTTGATTCAGAGAGGGTTAGGCTTAGGCGCAGTGCGTGCGGTATTAGTTGGGGCTACCTGACCCGGCTGATACTCGATACTATTAGCTAAACTACCAAGAAGCCCAAGACTCAAATGCTCATGTGGGATAGTGGTACTTAGTGGCCAAAATTAAGGCACCCTTTCCCTATAGGTGACAGTGCATGCAAGCACTAGACCCTCAACCCTTACCTTGGTGGATTTTCTTCGGCTGATTGGGGGCACCGCGAACTCTTGCAGGACATTGTGGCAACACTCACAAGACATATTCTCAATGCCCAGTTACATTTGAGTGTGTGAGGATGATTAGTTCTTCTAGGATTTTAGTATCATACGCAAATAAAAAAAACCATATTTTTTGATTGATTGATCACATAACATTAATTTAAGGGGAAATTTTATTTTATTTTCGCTTTGTTTTATGTATGCGATTGAAATTTTTCTTTGATTTAAATCTTTATCCTCTCAAATATTTCCAAAGCCATACCTAGTCGACGCAAAAACAGACCCAATGGGACCTTGTTGACCTAAACGTATTTTGGACCTCCCCCCATTACCGGGATGGGTTCTAGGCCTTTTGCCATTCAGGCATCAAAGACGGAACACTGCCACCGTTATTGGTTCATCCTTTATTGTGCCATATTTACTTGGGAACCTTGATCAGTCTCCCAACGCCACACCACATACCACTCCTCCCACGACCCCTAGAGGGCAGAGGAGTGCTACCCATTCGGGAAGCCAGTCAAATACACAATAGGGTATGTCACAGATAAACCCTCTTCCTAACCAGAACATTGTGTTTTCACAAGTCGCAATGGCTACAACCTCGTAGTCAACTTTTCTAGCTTCGTTGAATCTAACAGACTTAACCAAGTTGACGAATGACCCCATTTCACACAACCCTCTATGGCCTCCCATGCCCTCGAAGCTCCCTTCAGACATTCTAAAGTTTGAAGGAAAACAAGTGGAAGACCCAGGAAATCATGTTATGAATCTCCACCTGTGGTGCTCGTCGAACAACATTGTTAATAATATTATTCGATTGAGACTATTTCAATTCACTCTGACAGGAGTTGCAGTGAAATGGTATGTGGAGCAACCCTCTGCTACACATGGAACCTTTAGCACCCTTGCCACTGCGTTCTTGACCTATTTTCACTTAGCCATCCACCATGATTCTGGAATGGAATTACTGACTCACTTTAGGCAAACCCCTGCCGTCCATATCTCGGACCATCTCCAAAAATGGCGGTGGCGTCGTAGTTTGTGCAAAGCCAAACTTGAAGATCGAGTAATATTAGACCTGTTCCTAAAAACTCTCACTGCAGATATTTTGAAGGATGTGGTGCAAAAAATGCCCATATCAGAAGAGGATGCCATCAGTAAGGCCCAATAGCTTGATTTGATATATATGCAGTCATGGTATATTTCCAATATCCTGTCGAACGCCATGCACTTGCAAACATACAAATAATTTTCAGGTGCATCAAACTCTACGGACGGTTTAATTGGGTCACTGACCCAAAGTTACCCAGGCAGCAACGTTCAAAACCTCGATTACACATATGATTCTACCAAGAATGTACCACAACCTGGCTACCAAAGTCATCACATGCCTCTACAAAATTGGACTAGTAGGGTGTCGTCGTATCACCATCAACATGGAGGACCCTATCCTCTGGCTCAAGGAACCCAGTACGCAGATAGACATATTGACCAAATATTTTCCCCCAAACAACTAGTTGCAAACTAGGGACCGCATTATGCTTAGTCCCTAGCACAAGACCCGCCTATGGAGAATAATGCACAGGTGAAATTTGTGCAACCTTCCCAAAACCAACTGTGCCAACCATATAACCAGGAGAACTGCCCTCCTAACGTGGTTAAAAAAAAAGGGAAAAACAATCCTAAAGAAAATCCTAGATAGTGGGGCAACAACTAATAGCACCCTCCACGATCTCAGGCTAGAGGAAAATCCAACTGAAATCAAAACTAGGAGCCAAGCAATGCCCAAAGGTAGAAAAAAATGCCACCTCTTCGAACAAACCACTCTTGTTCGATCTGTGGTGAGTATGGCCATTACACTCACCACTGTCTCAACCTCCTCGAGCTAAAGAAGTTGCAAAGTAATTGAGGACAAGGGGGGTCTTTCCAACGGAAAATAGTGATGTAGGAGCCCTTCCCCCATCATGGATAGATAGCACTTAGCAACAAAATCCTGACGACTCTGGAAAAAACAGCCACGAAATCTACATGACTGGCAAAGAGATGTTTTTTCAAACAAGAAATTAAAATTACGATACCCCACCAGACATTAACACGTCAAGGACTAGTACCAGTGCACCAAAAACACCTTTGACCATATCAAAGATGCCTATTGAACCTTTCCAAAGATGGCTAAGGGACCAACTAGGCGAGCAGAAAACTATTCCAAAGCAATCCATAACTATAGCATCATGGATGATCTATCTCAATCTCCCGCTGCTATGTTAGCTTTGGAAGTATTGCAGTCATGCCCAAAACAATGAAAAGCCTTTCTTTCTACATTAGGTGCTATCGATCCTTTCGATACACGCCTAATGGCTTTTGATTTATACAAAGCCACCCCTAGGCTTCTTTCGATGGTTGCCTTTCAGATACTAGTGTCAGTCCAAAATGTTACCATTCACTGATGTGTCATTAACGAGGGTGCATCCACATGAATCATGTCAAAAAATGTTTAGTATAAGTTGGGATCTCCCGACTAAAACCAGGAGTCATCATGCTTAGATCATACGATGATCGCCCTTCAAACCTCGTTGGTCTCTACCAAAACATCCCGGTCTGCTTAGACGAAAAGAAGATTCTTATAGACATTTAAGTCTTGGACTCTCACTTGGAATATAATATACTCCTTGGTCGGAGCTATATGTACGCCATGTCAGCCATAGCCTCCTCTGTCTTTCGCACTATGATGTTCCCCCATGAGAACTGCATCATTACTGTCGACAAATTGTCACATAGTGAAAAAAGACCCCTAAAAAACACCGATGTAATTATACCCTATGTAGATACATCCACGGAAGCACTTTCATAGTACCAACAAGTTAGCCCTGTCAGGTTCAAATTGTCGTCCATCCTAGGATCATTCTTAGGAGATCCCCCCATCATACCGGAGTCGTCACCCAATGTCATAGGGGCTCCGGTGTGCATGATGTCCACATCAAGCGCCAAATCTAGTCAAGACATGGATACAAATAGTAATTACACCAAATCCTCAGCCATGACAACCTCTCTAGCCTACATCACTTCCCAAACCCCTTTCCTCTACCCCCCCAGCTAGTTTCTTATCCCAGCATGGTTTGGAAACAGTGGTGTTGCCAAACATATCATTTGAAATACCAGTTTGGTATCTCATTCCCCCTACTAGGATAGGATCCACACACATCACTGTCATAGGGTTAAAGCCCCTCAGTCCCGAGGAGGCCTCACCCATTCAGGAAACGGTCGAAAACATCCCAGCAAAGGAAATTCGCATTGCAAAACTGATGATTACGACTAAGAAAACTGAGAGAAGAGGAAAGAAGCTGGAAACTCCTACTACACAACAGGAATCACCAATCTGTGCCATATGGGACGTAATAGGACACCCTACCCATATCTGCCCAGAGCTAGTCGAATTAAAACCACTCCTCAGCTTTGAGGTAGACATCACGACACCGCGTTCCCATAAAAAGGAACCTGCCACCAAAGGTAAAGGCAAAGCATTATATACCAATCACGCATGTGCTATATACAGAAATTATGGGAACTATACCCATAATTGCCTAGAAATCCTGTGATATAGGGATTCCTTGCACACCATCGAGCGATCCTATCAAAAGGATCCATCCACCCAATCATATAGGGATGACCTCGTACCATCTTGTACCTACAGGAGGAACGACGGTCACCAGAAAGACTCTCGTTCGTATTCCCCCCTCCTGTCATATGTTTCACGTTGTGTGACAAATGTGGTCACTTCATCAAAGAATGCGTAACCCTGGAAATCATTCACAGATGGTATCCCATAGTACGGTTTTATTACATCGGCTTACGGGAAGTGCAATTCGCATGTCCTTTATGCGTCGACAACCACCTTTTGGAAAATTGCCACTATATCCCCTGATTCTAATTAGCGCTCACTATTTTTCGCTCAGCTATAGTCTGCCTCTCCCAAGAAGATGGCATGGACTCGAAATCCATGAATAGCTCGACAACCCAAGAAGATGTGACGATCAAATCCATCCTATTCTTGTCATCTTAAAAGCTTCCAATCAGGGAACCCCTAGTTAACCCCAACCGCTCTCTACAAGGAAGACCAACATGTGCGTTATGTAAAATGCCCAATCACATGGTCACCATTTTCCCTGGTTTAACAGCGTTACGACATTGGTACCCTGCCAAACCACAAACTGAGCATGATGAGACCCCCATATCTAGGATATTTTTCCCAGTATTTTAGGGTAATCACAGTGGACAACATTGTACCTATACCGCACGAGTTCGTCCTCTCATTGATATTATTCATACAATAGAGAAGAAATGAGACGATGACCTCAAACGATATAGAAATTACATCACCCCTAGGCTAGTGACCCCACACCCACACAGGCATGATGGGAAAACTAGGATGACACACCAACCAAGCATGACCTAAGCCAAACCTAGGATAACATGTGGACTGTGCAACCAGATTGACCACTAGGTCAATTAGTGCAAAGAACTAAAGCCCCTTGCAAGCAGTTTTCGCATAGTCTCTTCTCTGCCACATAGACTTCTCTCTAACCAAGAGAATATCACGCGTACCTATTGCCAGATTTTTTCAAAATTTCATCATACAATTAAATGTGAGAATCTCCCTAAGCTAAGAGTGGCAAGAGTAGTGTTAAGTCTACACCCCCCCAAAGAGTTAGACACACCCAAGCCAAAAACACGGAAATGGAAGCAGAAGAACTCCTCTTCTACAACAAATCCTTTCCAAGCGTCCACATCTGGGACGACGAGTAGTGTTGATTCCCTTACAATATACTCAGTTGGCATAGTGGTACCATGCACCATTTGCATTGGCCAAAACCACGAACTAGAGGTATTCCTGCTAATAGAAACATTCAAGCACCTCTGCACCAGACAAAATTTCCACCCACAGGAAATTGACCATCCTAGTGGGGAACCTAACCTTGCGCTTACACAAAATCCCATCATGGAGATTCTTCCCCCACCAAACACTGACGACACGATACACCATATACAATTCATATCATCATGTATCAGAAGCATGACTCGAGCTGTCTTCTCATCTACCATAGGTGTTGAGTCAGCTGCAACTACGAGATTAGTTTTTCCTATGACAGTGTAGACCCAATATGTCTGCACTCTATTGACCATGTCTGGTTCCATGACATCGACTATGGAATCCTTCTCATGTCTCTTAACTAGCTCCATGTGGATTGAACCTATTCAGCATAACTTTTCACATGATCAATCCCCCTTAGGGTCCCTATTTCATTTAGATGAGGACATCCTAGAGGTAATGCCAGAGCTAGATTATCCATGGGATGCAATGCACCACCGTTCGCTTTTTCTCCCCAAGCATACATTCAGTTCCGACAAGAAAAAATAACAAGAGATATACGCAATCGAATCAAAATATTTCCTCCCATCAGGAAAAGTTGATTGGTTCAAAAATCCCATCCCAGCACCCAATGCATTCGAGGATGGAAATATGTCAAACATCTCACCTACCGTCAAGGTGAACATATCCCAAAATATTGCAAAGGTCGAATAAATATTGCTGGGGGAATCATGATCTCCAGAAGAAATAGCCTCTTATACCCAATTGATACAAGAATGTATAGATATCTTCGCGTGGGACTACTCAGAAATGCCTGAACTTAGTCCCACCATCGTAGAGCACCATATTGACACTTGGCCTGACGTACCTCCAGTATGCTAGAGACAGTGTCAACTGCACCCATCAAAGGAAAAAGCAATAAAATGAGAAATCGATAAGATTCATAAAGCCGTGTTTATCTACCCCATCGCTTACACATATTGGGTTTCTAACCCTGTTCTTGTTATGAAAAAACAGGGAACCATATGTGTTTGTACCAATTTTTAGGATTTGAACAAAGCTTGCCCCAAGTACAATTATCCGACCCCATTCATTGACTAGTTCATCGATGCTTGTGCAGGACACAAGGCTCTATCCTTCATGGATGGATTCTCTGGGTACAACCAAATTCAAATCTTCCACACAGATTGGTACAAATCTACGTTCACCACCCCCTGGGGCACATTCGCATACAAGGTAATGTCATTCGGCCTAAAAAACACTGGAGCCACCTTCCAAAAGGCCATGAACTATATATTTCATGACTTGGCACACCTTATCCTCACCTACTTGGATGACCTGGCCACCCGCTCCAAGAAGCGCTCAAACCATCTTGAGGATATTCGATTAGTATTCCAATGATTTCATCAATACAGCCTATGCTTGAACCCACTTAAGTGTGTCTTCTGCGTCAGCAGAAGAAGACTCTTAGGTTTTATCTTGTCCCAGCAAGGGATTTGTGTTGTCCCCGTCAAGGTCGCCATCAAAGAGGTACCTCCACCTCAAACCCTCAGGCAACCGCAAAGCATGTAGGGGAAGGCCATTTTTCTGAGATGCTTCATCCCAGATGATGCCACTTGTGATCAAGGGTTCCTGTGCCTCCTTCGCCAAGACATCCCATTCAAATGGGATGATCACGCCCAACAAGTGTTTGATGCACTGAAAGAACCTTTATCTTCAGCACCACTCATCAGTCCCCAAACTCTAACAAATATTATATCCTATATCTATTATCTTCTGAGTCCACATTAGCTGGTGTTTTGATCTATGAAGGCCCATATGAGAAGGAGCATGTAATCTATTACATCAACAAAAACTTATTGGGCCCATCATTAAGATATGAGCCTGAAGAAAGGACTGCCCTAGCATTAACACATGTAGCCCAAAATCTTCGCCACTACATCATTTTAAAAACCAGTACGGTCATTTCAGATATTAATCCCATCAAATAATTGCTCACACACTGACTAATGAACCATAATTACACCCGTTGGATAGTCATTCTCCAAGAATATGACTTACAGTTTCGCTCCCCTAAAACAAAAAAGACACTTACCTTAGCAGAGTTCGTTACGGACCTCCCAAGAGATACCAAGGGATCACCAGTGAATGATTCGCTACCACATGAACATCTCTTTTTCGTAGCAACCAATGACCCTTGGTATGGAGACATTCTTCTCTTCCTACGAACTTAAAAGTTTAGACCTCATCTCACTCGAGACAACCATTGGTGCATACGCCAGCAGGGCCCCCGATATCTCCTCATGGGAGATGTCTTGTACCGACAAGGCATCGACACCATTTTACGTCGATGCCTCACTCACTACCAAGAGGGAAAAGCCCTTAATGACTACCACAGAGGTGCTTGCGGTGACCACCTATCTGGAATGGCCACCGCCCAAAAATTCCTACAGGCAAGATATTTTTGGCCCTCCCTATTTCGCTATTACATTACAATAGTTAAGAGATGTGAGTGATGCCAATGCTTCACCTATAAAGCAAGAGCCCCTCACACTCCTCTGCACCCTATCATCGTCATCATCCCCTTTTGTAAATGGGGAATTGACTTCATGGATTGCAACCCCGCATCATCGAGCAACCATAAATATATCATAATGGTTGTCGATTATTTCACCAAGTGGGCATAGGCCATGCCCACATACGACAACACCGCAGAAACCACTGCTCGATTTTTGTTTAACCATGCGATTTCCCGATTTGGCGTTCCCAAAGAATTAGTCTCTGACCATGGGAAACACTTCGAGAATGAAGTTTTCGAGGAGCTATCCCACCACCTCGGATTCACCCATGAATTTTCTTCACCATACTACCCCCAGTCCAATGGACAAGTAGAAGATGTAAACAAAGTACTCAAAACTATGTTACAATACATGGTGAATAACCATAAAACCAACTGGCACCATATGCTCTTTTATGCCATGTGGGCGTACCGCACGGTGGTGAAGACGTCCACTGGTTTCACTTCCTTCCACTTGGTATATGGGGTCGGAAACATGATTCCCATAGAACATGAGATCTTGAATTTGCATGCCGCCATCAAACTCCTTGATGATACCCAACCTCTATAATAACGCCTAGTACAACTAAAGCTCATCGACGAAAGTTGACGACAGTCGCTGCAACACAAAAAGGCCCATAAGAAAAGGGTAGAAGCATCATTCGACCACCACATCAACGCTCACTCATTCACCAAGGGAATACTAGTCCTCCGCTATGATGTCGCAAAAGAAGCCCTAGGGCCAGGAAAGTTTGAAACCTTGTGGAAAGGATCGTACATCATAAAAAATTTCCTCCGCCAGGGGGCATACATCTTGACGAAACTGGACGGGACATGCCTCAACAACCCCATCAACAACCTTTACCTCAAGAATTTCTACGCATAAGGGCCAAGCAGGCCCTACCCTAGATTTAACGTACACAAACCCCACCACTTTAAATTTTTGACCAAAAGTCTTATTACAAAATGCACTCGAGTGACGCAATGGATTAACAACTCGAACCTTACTTGGGATTTTTTGATGGAGCATCAAGATGGTCTCAAATTTGAGCAGTAGTTGCCTGGGTCATCTATCACCCTGACCGATCACCAATCTGCACCAACGGTGTGTTTATCAGTTCAGCAACAAACAAACAGGTAGAATATGATGCTGTCATCGAACTTATGTGCGATGCCCTCCATCAGGGCATACGCCATATGCATGTCTACCTCGATTCCCAATTAGTAGTGTTGTAGTTAAACCAAACATCTGAGTTAAGATATTCACATCTATTTAGAAAATATTTGTGTGCGAAAATATTAAGCAGACAATTTGACTATATTATGTTTACACATATACCAAGGAGTCAAAACCAAATAGCTCATCACATAGCTAACAATATTTTGAACTGGGATGCATCTTTAGTAAACCATCACACATAAAAAACAAAAACATAGAAAAAATAGATATCCATTAGCATAACATAAATCCATAAACACAACATGTAGGGCCGTAAAAAAATATCTCTCATATATATATTATAGTGTATGTGTCTAAGTACAAAAAATAGTGTCTCTGACCCATCGGTCAGCCCAAAAATACACAAAAATTCATCAAAAATAGGGGAAGCATCCTCATAATGGGTGCTTTCCCCGTGTACAAATAAACTCCAAGGCGGTGCTCCCCCAAGTGGGGCACCTGGACCCACAACCACTCCTAGTACCACTACTGGAGCCACCGTCAAAACTAAGACTGCCACCCGACATAAAACAAGTTTATAGTCCCTCTCCTGGGCCATCAACATCTCCAGCCAGACCTCCTCAGGGTCATCCAGAAAGTCCTGAGAAGGCATCCCCTGGGTCAAGCAATCCACTCGATCCTAGGCATCCTTCAGAACTGACACTTGATTAGTCAGCTCAACAATCCAAGCCTCTGCCACCTCTGCATCAGCACAAGCTCGCTCGACCATAGCCTCAACAGCAGCCAAGCTGCTACCCTCCCCTGAAGGGCCAGCCCCACCACTAGGTCCACCACCCTGAGGCTGTGCAGGATCTCCTCCCAATTCCCACGGCCGCCCTAAGGTCTCCGAAGAGGACCATGGCCAACCAATCAAGCCACGGGGTGAGTTACCTCGCCAACATCTGTAAGAGTAACCAAAAGTATATCATTGTCACCATAAAAACACATAAAAACATATATACTCAAATAAATTCAGAAAACATAAAAACATACCTGCTAGCCCCCAAAAGTAGCCAGGAGGGAGACCCATCTCTGGATCCCCCCAAAAATCCATCCCTGCATATGGGAATGGAAGAAACATCTAGGGGTTGGCCTCAAACCAGGCCTCTATCGTGGCATTCCAGTAATGCCCCACCATACCCCCACCTCCTCGTGGCATCAAAAGGGCCCACCTCCTCATGCGAGGCTCCCATGGCCCCCCAGGAGGCACCACCACCACTGGTCTCAACAACACCACCCTCTTGTACATGATGCTGCATAGAATACTAGCATACGCAAACAAATTTGATCCATCTCGGACCTTGTAAAGCTATGCCACCATCTCGTTATAGTAGAAGCAGGCAAAATCAAAAAAGTGCCCAGCCCTCAGCCGGCGCAAGACTCCAACCTACGAGCTCTGTTAGCCAGCTATAAAATTTGTTATATCAAATGTTGGCTAAATCATTTTTGGAGCCTTCAAGAAACAAGTTTTATTGCTAAAAAATGTTATCTCTTGAAGACTCTTGATGGCCTCATGACTCTGTCCAAATCTTCACTGCTGCTCCTTTTTTATACTCTGAAATTATGTTGTTTCCATAAGTGAAAATACTGCTGCAAAGGCCATTTTTCCCTACTTCCACTTGAAAAAATAACCTCCATTTTTCTCCCCTTTCATTCCTATAAACTTCCTCTATTTTCATTTTCCCCTGTTCCCCTGTCATAAAATCCCTTTTTCTCTGATCCATTATTTTCCTTTGTATATCGAAAAACGATTTTATCCTAAGTTTTGGTCTAAATGCACCTATACAATGATTTTTAATGAAAAAATGGTTAGATCAAAAAGACCAAGGCCCGACCATCGATTGCGATTGGCCCTCTTATATAAGCCATGGGCCCTTTTTGGTTTTCCATAAAGTCCAAAGGCCCCGCAGTCAGGCGCCTATCCATATCATAAATATAAGCCCTTCCCAATGCTTTTTTCCTTTTTATTTCACGAAAAATTCATTTTTTCTATGTTACAAAGGTTCCCGCCCATTCATCGTTTTAAACCTTTTTCCACCGTTGATCCTTTAAGAAACTTCAACGATCAGCGTGTTTTCCCCACCCATCGCATCGGAAAATTCTTCAAGGTTTCTTTCGATTGCGCCCCTTTGAAACCCCCGATTGCGATGACCCGATCACACCATCCCGTCGGCCTTCCTCCATCGCATCGAAAAAATACAAAGGTTTAAGCCCGTGCCTGGTGCCCACCGATTGCAATCTCCTGATGCATATCCCACCATCGATCTGATCTGCAAATAGACGGTCTACATTTGATCGCATCGGATCTTTTCATCAAGTGCGTTTTTAACATTTATTTCCCCCCCCCCCCGCCGATTGCGATCCTCCGATTGAATTTGGACCGTCCACGTGTCCAGATCGGACGGTCCCAGATCTTTCCTCATGGTTTCATCACCCTCCGCCTTTCACCAAGAATATTTTAACGTGTAATCCCCATCTTTGATCTTTGCGTGATCAATGGTTCTCACCTATTTCTCCCTCTGCTCTTCTTTTAACCTCCGCAAACAGATCTACACCGTTGGATGTTGCCATCCAACGGCCACGCTTTTTCCCCACAACCTCTGAAGCAATTTACCCACTACGCAGGATTTTATAACATTTGTGTATTTTTCAGGGATTAAAGGTTTTCCATTGTATTGAAGAGAAAGCCGAAGGCTGAGAGTGAAGATTCTCACGCCTTCGATTCATTAAAGGGAAACCATCCATGGGTTCAATTTCCACGTCTCGTCAATGCTTCATGAGGCATTGATGCCATACGAGCCCTGCGCAGCCTGCACATCAACAAGACACAGTGTTATTTAATCAAATTAAAAGAGTATCAGTGTCGAAGAACTTCCATAGCAGAAACAGAAAATCGAAGACCAGTTTGGGGATTATGGCTAAGATTGATTATCAAAAGCCTAATCCTCCAAATTGAATCATAATTAAATAAAATAAATATCTACATGCAGAAAAGCCTCCACTACCACATCATAGGAAAATTTATTCCTCCCAGCTACCATAAAGCCACCTGTGCCTCAAAGCATTCAAATAGAGGCCAAAGTGATTGATCAAGATCAGATATTTCCCTCGAACGTAGCCGAAGATTTAATTCTGCTAAAGAAACTTAATGACAAAATATCAGCAGAGTTATTACATCCTGAATAGAGCCTAAAAGTCAATAAAAGCTCCCACCGAGCTTTAATATTAATTGTAAAACATTTAATACAGAGGACACCTATGTACGCTTCTCCATCGAGCCCCTCAAAGGCCGAGAAGCCATTAAGTCTGTATTAATTGACCCACGAGATCTTTTATCAGGTCTCACTTCCTCATTCTTCTATAAATACTTCTATAGAAGATGAGAAATTGTTGGCTGTAGAACTTTGAAATATACTTGAGTTTGAGACTCCTACTTGTAAATAGTGATTCACTGGCTCTTGGAGCTCTGCTTGTGATAGATAAGTTAGTCTAGGAAGTGTAGATGATTGCTAAACTAAAGCATTGGACTTAAAGCTGTAACTGGTTTGGAGCATCAATACAAGTGTATTTATGGGATCCTGGTCTATGTCGACGGTGAAGTTTTTCTCATTGTAACTCATTATTTTGTTTCTGTTTTCACTTTTTCCATCTTCTCTTATAAATAACAGCATGTATAGAGTTAGGATTTACTGTATATCAGTACCCTTCTCTGACTGAAAATATTTATCTATATGTTTTCTTCCAATTCGTGTTATTTAGGAATGATTTAATTCAGTCTAAGCATAGGAATGTTGGTGTTCCCTTGCCCTACTGTCTTAGATAAATATTTTTCTTGGATGTTATTTTCATTTCATGTTAAGTAGAGATGAACTAAGGAAGATATGGTGAGCCCTGGTCCTGGTTTTATCCCAAAAGACTGTCTGAAATTTTCCCTTGGAATGTGTCAAAAGCTGGTTAGTTTCGAAGTACTTACCAGATCTTAGGCCATTCTGTGTTGTCTTTGTGTTTGTCTTGAAAGTAACCAAGTAAAGAAGAGCTAGGAGAGGATTTGTGGTAAGCCCGGCTCGCTAGTTTCTACTCCAACCGTTGCCTTTCAAGTTTCCCTCTTCTTTTAAATGTTTTTCTATTGAAAGTATATCAAAGGTTGGCTAGTTTCAAAGTACTTACCAGATCCTAGATTGCTTTTATGTATTTCTTAAGTGTTTGTCAAAGGCTAGCTAGTTTCAAAGTACATACCAGATCCTGGGCTGCTCTTTGTTCTTCATCTGTTTAATTCCCCTTCTTATTTTTTCATTTCATTCCATAAATCAAACTTTAAAGAGATCCTTAGACATAGATGACTTGCCCCATGGACCACTCTTTCCCCTTGTTGTTTCAATTAAACCCTATTATGACTCCATAGCCCAATGGACTAAAACCTGCAATTATCTATTTTTCTGGCCAAAGCTTGTTCTATTTGCTTGAAACTTCACACCCTTTGAAACTTTTTGCACTTAGAACTTTCCCTCAAACAATAGTCATGCTCAACCATCCAAAAACAAACAAAACCCTCGGCCTTCGTAACTAGCCTAATATCATTACATAAAACTTCAAAGACAAATCCATCTTTGCACTTATTGGAGAGATCCCTCTCTAGATTTAGGAGGGCTAGATCCTAGAATCCAAAAGTGGTGGAAATAATGTTGTTTCTGTGATTGGACTTTGCTAATATTGCTAATTACGGATTCCTAACATGTCTGGCGACTCCACTGGGGACTTTTCTGAGTTAATAAAAGCTCAAATACACTTTAAAACTCTAGATAACCCCTGATTTAATGACAAATTGTTCTGTTTTCCAATTGAGCCACCAGAACTAACATTTCTGGCGACTCCACTGGGGACTTCTGAGTGAAATCACACCTATACATGCTCAAAGACCTCAGTAAAGAAATTGATTTGATGACATTTGTTCTGTTAGCTGGTTGAATCGTTAGGCATAACATCTCTGGACAACAAACGTTGTTTAGTGAGTAAAAAGCAACCTTTTCAAGCACTACCAAGAAATGTTAATCATGATGAAACTTGTTTGAATCAGTGACAAACTAAGGAAAACCCTAGGATTCTCATAAGACTTTATCTAACCTTGAAAAATTAGCTGGCTTAGCCATAAGAGTAGAATATCTTTGTCTCATAACCGTAGCTAATTCTATCTTGACTTGAACCTGCCAGAGATAGTTGATAACCAAGAAAGTATCCTTAGGCAGTCTCCTAGGATTAAATTATCAACTGTTTTCAAATCACCTTTGAGAGCTAATTCAGTTCCTGAAAATCTTACAGCTCTACATCAATCACAAGTCGACTTAGTAAATCCATTTAGAACTAGGTCATTTGATGATATAATTCAACTAGACTCTGAGTCTTCACTTTCATCCCTGGAAGCAAGTGAACACCCTGGTAGTAGAGAAACAACACCACCTGATTTGCACGTCTTTCACAATTTAGGTGTCTCTCATCCAAGATCAGCTCAGCAATCTACTGTTGTTCCATCCACATCTACTCATCCTACATCCACTGTCCAAACCACTCCACTTCAGCCTGCTTTACCTTTTGTTAATCCACCTCTTGTGAATCCAACCCCACAACATATCATGGGAGCATGGTATGCTCCCTTAGTCCTTCCTATTCCATTAGTCAATCTTCCACAGGACTATCAGTCCAAAATTCCATTATACAATGCCAACAATACTACAAGTGCATCACAACATGTGGATTATATTAATGACTACTTTGACAGAAATGAAATTGATGATGATTCTGTCAAAATTCGACTATTTGCTCAAAGTATGGGGGGAGAAGTAATAAAATGGTTTAAAGGCTTAACCCCCCATAGTATCAATGATCTCCAAACCTTCCATCAAACATTCTTAAACAAATGGGAAGTGAAGAAAAATCCTCTCCAAGTCCTTTCTGATTACAAGAACCTCCATAGAAACACTGGGGAAAGTGTGCAAGCTTACTGCACCCGATTTAACAGTGTGTACAATGCACTTTCCCCATATCTAAAGCCTCCACAAGGCTCAACTCTAAACAAGTTTCCTGAAGGGCTTGACCTTGAGATGGCCTATCAGCTGAGAGAGAGATCCTGCAACTCTTGAAGAGATGCAAAAGGAGCTCTTGCTGTGGAAGTAAATTTAATGGAGAAGAGAGCAAGAATGAAAAACGAGAAGAGAGTATCTTTTAGAGAGGAATCCACACCTTCTACTTCCAACTCAAAGATGGAGAGAATAATGGAGGAGACGATGAAAGAGATGAGCATAATTAAGAGAGCATAAGCAAGCCAAAACCCAAATGCTCCTCAAAATAGAAATCAGAATTTTAGAAAGAACCAACCTCCAAACAGACCTAGGGAAGATGATCAACAAATCACTCCTCCCTTTCATCAAAACTATGTAAGTGAGGTTGAGGAAGCAAATGAAATAATAGAGGAAGATGATATCAACATGCTGGGGGTAGATAATGATGACTTTGAGATTCATTACGATAGAAAACAAGGTCTATACACACCTTATGATGACAAAAGAGAGGATGATGAAAATTATTATCAAGACATGGAAAATGTCATCATAGAGTCTCAAAGAGAATATGACCTTAGAAGTAAAACCAGTCAACAAACTCCCAACACCAAAACCTCTGACAAATATTCACAAAACAACACTGCAACCAAGCTGAAAGTTGTCAAACAGAAGGACAAGATAGTAGCTATGAATTCTGATAATGGTAAAGAGAAAGGCACTCAAAACAATGAAAAATAGAGTGCAGACCTTAGCAGTACTAACACTTCAGCTAGTACTCTTGTCAAAACAATTTTGTCAAATATAAATAGAACAAATCAGCAAACACGTGTTGCTGACAGAATGGCAGTTAATAAGGCTGAGACCAGCACTTTAAAGAGTCAAATTCCTTTCAGCCTGGAGCAGGAAATTTCCAAAATTAAAATCTTTGTTCCCCTTACTGAGTTAGCTGCCCAAATTGTATATAGAACCCAAATTTTGAAGGCTTTAAACATTGAAGAGAATAATGACACAGTTAATCTTAATGATGACCCGCCAGAGCTTATTTTTTGTCCTAAGACTGAAGGTATGTATCAAGAGGGACCTGTTCCTCCATTTTATCTGAGTTTAAACATTCATGACAAAATTTTGTACAACGCTATGCATGACTCCAGGGCTTCTCATAATTTAATGCCTAAAGCTGTAATGGAGAGCCTTGGTCTAGAAATCACCAAACCTTATAAATACCTTTACTCCTTTGACTCCAGCAGAGTAAAATATTTAGGATTAATCAAAGACCTCTGCGTTAACTTAACCCAGATTCTAGCCAAATGCTTAGTAATGGATATTGTTGTGGCTGATGTGCCCCCAAAGTATGGAATGCTATTATCAAGATCTTGGGGGGCTAAGTTACAAGGGACAATGCAAATGGACATGACCTATGTGACTATCCCTGTTTTCAATCATACTAGAATACTTTACAGGGAGTCCCATATGCAGTACATAGTTACAAGCCAAGACAAACCACAAAACTCTCCTCTGTATTCTGTAAATACAGGCCTTGATTCTTTTATTCTATTTAACGATGAAACACTTAGTGAACAAGTCACTTTAAATGAACTGATGGCCGATAGAGAGGAAGAAGAACACAACGCATGAGTGTCAAAATAGTTTGTTTCATTTGAAAACATTATCAAACCAAACAAAGGTCTTGAGCTACAAGTCATGCGTTCATTGCTCTTAAGCCTTGACAATCAAGAAAACAACCCTCAACACAGCGAAAAACCTGAGGTGTTGAAACAAATTCAACTAAGTGCTGATATTCAACAACAATCAGAAAGCACGTTAGTTGAAGAGGACAGTAACCAAGATGAAGCCAAAAATAGTCCTCTGTGGAGTATGTATTTTGACGGGTCATGCACTAGAACTAACGCTGGTGCAGGGGTATGGATTTGCAACACTGAAAACAACCACACAGAAATCATTTCCTGCAAATTAAACTTTCATTGTTCTAACAACATAGAGGAATATGAATCCCTTCTCTTAGGTTTACGATTATTAAAGAAGTTAGGAGCCAAAACAATCAATGTGTATGGGGATTCAGAGTTAGTCATTAAGCAAGTCAATGGGGAGTATAACGCAAATCATCCTAGACTTAGGGCCTACCGAAACAATGTCATGGACCTTTTAAAAACTTTTGAGGAATCCCAACTGATTTTTGTCCCAAGAAAAAGAAATATTGCGGCCCACAATTTAGCCTTTGTGGCTAGAACATGCTTAACGCCATATGAAACCAAAGACTGCACAACTCAGATTAAATTCAGACCAGTCGTGCCTAATAATGAAAAGTATTGGCAGGTGTTTGACGGAGACAAACAAATAGAAGACTTCATGCAATTCAGAAATGAATTCGAACTAAACAGTTCGGACTCAGATTATGATACAGACTGCAGTGACGAAAATTTTCTTGGTGAAGAAGAACCGTCTCCTGAACTTGCCAATATAAATCTGCTATCTAGAAAACTTGAAAACAAAATAGAGCTGACTGCAGATTTAGAAACAGAGGAGTTAGAAACCCTACAGTACAAAGATCAAAGTTTTCCAAGCGGTCTAGCCCCTTTAGAAAAGTTGTTCGATTTTAATGATGTGAACAAGAAGCCAAAACTGGAACCTGTAGAGACTGAAGTGGAAGAGTGCAATATAGGCAGTAAACTTAAACCTATGATGATCAAATTGTCTAAAACTTTACCAACTCACATTAAACTCAAATATATAGAGCTGTTCAAAGAATTTTCTGATGTTTTTGTGTGGATTTACGAAGATCTTAAATCCTATAACACTGAAATAATACATCACAAAGTCCCTCTAAAGGAGAGCCAGAAGCCATTCAAACATAAACTGCGCAGAATAAACCCTGTTCAGTTGCCTTTGGTTCAGAAGGAGATCATGAAAATTTACAATGCTGGTATTATTGTCCCTATTAGATATTCTGAGTGGGTATCTAATCTGGTGTCGGTCAGGAAGAAAACGGGAGAGATCAGGCTTTGTATATACTTTAGAGACTTAAAAAAAGCTTCATTAAAAGACAAATACCCTTTACCTAAGATGGATCATATTTTACAAAGGGTGGTAGGGTTTAGAAGAATTTCTTTGGTTGATGGCTATTCAGGGTACAATAAGATCTTAGTCCACCCTGATGATCAATTAAAGACAGTTTTTACTACACCATGGGTCACTTTCATGTATGTGAAAATGCCCTTTGGTCTAATGAATGTTGGAGCAACTTTTCAGAGAGCCATGGACATAGCATTCTCTGAAGAGCTAGGCTACTTCATCATTATATACCTTGATGATATTACTGTGTTTTCAAAAATAGATGAAGAGCACTTAGCACATTTAAGAAAAGTTTTCAAGAAATGCAGAAGGTTTGGAATATCTTTAAACCCTAATAAGACACTATTCGGTCTCCAAGAAGGTAAAATTCTTGGGCACATTATTTCAGAAGAGGGTATTAAGATAGATCCAAAGAGGATTGAGGCCATATTGCAAATCTCTCATCCTCGAAACATCAAAGATTTGCAATATTTCATTGGAAAGATTAACTTTTTGAGAAGGTTCATACCCAACTTGGCTGAGCTCCTTAGGAATATAACAAACATGTTGAAAAAGGAGCAAGGGGTAAAATGGACCTTAGAAGAAAAGAAGTTCTTTGAACTGGTGAAACAAGCATTAACCAAAACACCGGTTCTAATAAGTCCTAATTTTTCAAAAGATTTTTATATCTTTTCATTTACATCAGAGCATACAATAGTTGTTGTCCTTCTACATAAAAACCCACAAGGACAAGAGTAGCCTATTGCATTATTTAGCAAGGCTTTGAGGGATGCCCCTCTGAAGTATAACATTATGGAAAAGCAAGCTTTTGCTTTGGTTAAGGTTTTGAAAGACTTCAGAGTATACATCCTTCACTCATGCATCATTGCCTTTGTCCCAAATTTAGTTGTGAAAGACATTCTAACATAGGACCCAGATGGTAAGAGAGGTAAGTGGATTATTGTTATTCTTGAATATGATTTAGAGATAAAACCCACTAAACTTATCAAAGGCCAAGATCTAGCTAGTTTGATGGCTGAAACCAATTTTGAAGTTCTTGATATTAATATGATTAATGCTTTGGATGATCAAGAGGAAATCTCAACTCCCATTGTTGAAGACCATTTTATGAATTCCTCTTGGTATGCTGATATTCTGTATGTTTTTCTTAATTTGAATACACCTCCTGGTTTGACAAAAAAAAAGGCAAGGTTTATAAAGTTAAAAGCTGTAAACTATTGCATTATAGATAAATGTCTTTATTGGAAAAATGAAAGTGGTATATTGCTTAAAGGTTTGCCTAATTATGATGCAAAGAAGTTTAAGAACGAGTTCCATGAAGGGGAGTGTGGAGGCCACTTATACTGGAAGACAACAGCCAACAAAATTCTGAGGGTTGGTTATTATTGGCCTACTCTTTTTCATGATGTGCACAAGATGATCATAGCCTACCATAAGTGCCAACTTTTCGAAGGCAAAATGAAGCTGTTACACTTGCCTCTGCATCCAATCACTGTTGAAGCCCCTTTTCAACAGTGGGGACTTGACTTCGTAGGAGAAATCCATCCACCATTTTCTGCCCAGCATAGATGGATTCTCACTGCCACAGACTACTTCACTAAATGGATAGAAGCCATCCCTTGTATGCAGGCCAATGATTCTATTATTATAAAATTCATGGAGAATAATATTCTCTCCATATTTGGCTTTCCTACCAAGATCATCACTGATAATGCAACAACATTTGGATCAAAGAAGATGGTTGAATTCTGTCATAGATATCAAATAACATTGGGGCATTCCATGGCCTATTACCCTCAAGGTAATGGACTTTCAGAATCCTCAAATAATAGTTTAGTGAACATAATCAAGAAATTTTTGGAGGACAACAAGAAGTATTGGAACACAAAGCTTGTGCATGCACTTTGGGCTGACAGATTGACATTGAAGAAATCTATTGGAATGTCACCCTACCAACTTGTGTATGGCACTGATACAATATTTCTGACCAGCCTTGGTGTACTAGTTATGAAGTTGATTCAAGAGTTGCAAATTGAAGATAATGACATGATCAGAAGGATCAATCAAACGATTCATCTTCAGCAAACCAAAGAAGAAGTTTATAACAAGGCATTACAGAAGCAGAACAACATCAAAAAGCTTTTTGACAGAAGAACAAAGGCCAACAATTTCAAAATTGGGAACAAAGTTTTAAAGTGGGACTCAAGGAGAGAAGACAAGGGCAAGCATGGCAAATTTGACAACTTATGGGTTGGCCCTTATCTCATTCATTCAGCTGCTGGCAACAATGCATTTTTCTTACAAGAGTTGAATGGAGCTGAACTGTTTGGGGGTCCTGTCAATGGCAGGATGCTCAAGAATTACTTCTCTTGATCCATGTCATGTTTTGAAGCCTTTTTATTTTTTTTCCATTATAAATATTTCATCCACCATTGCATTCAAATTTAGAAAAAATCAAAATAAAAAAACAATGAAAGAGAGAAAAGAGGGCGGATTGTAAAAACAATAAAGTTACAACCCCATACCAACAAAAAGAGAAACAAATCTGAAAGTGTGCAAGCTTAAATGCCACTCCTGAAAACACACTTCTAGTTAGTCAAACAGCCTAATCTTGACTAATTAGTTTTAAATTGACTGCTGAGAGGATAGTGAATTTGATTTGCTAAAATGTTTAATCTTGGCTTATCAGTAGATAGATTAGGATAGAAATTAAAGGTTCAAACATGCTCAAAATATGAACCTATGTTTCCAAGATATGAATGACTTAAATCTGTTCAAAATTTCTGAGTCAAAACAGAGGAATAACTAGTTCTAATCAACTCAAAATCTGAACTAGTCAACAAAGGAAGAACAACTCAAATAAGAGTCAAAACATAGCTAAAAAAAAAGATGAAGGAAGTGCTGTGAAATTTCAAAACTTAAGCCTTCCATTTTTTATTTAATTTTCTGCAAAATAATATCTATGTGCAACTTTTTTGTCATGCCATAGATTAGCATCGAGTTAGACTGTTCAATCCTAACTCAAATGCTTTTAAATTTCTGTTGTAGAATTTAGAGAATAAAAATTTGTTGGATAGTTCAATCCCAACAGATGGTAGATTAGGTAGAGAAACATATGGACTCAACTGTTTAATCTAAGTCCATGGAGAAACAAGGAGTAGAATTAAATTATTTTATGCTTTCAAAAGAATAAAATGTTGTGAAAAGAGTTTGCCAATCCAAGTGCACTCTAATGAAGAAAAAATGTTAGATCAGTAGGATTGGGTATGTAGAAAGCTTGTTGATGAAAGATCCATTGTCTTCCCTGACTGCTAACCTGATTTCAAAACAAAAGAAGATCATCCAAGTAAAGAAAGGTAGCCCAATGGACGAGGCACAAATCAGCCTCCCAGAGAATGCAAGTCTGAAGTTCTTGATGCCTTCAAATAGGCACCATCCCCAAGTGGAGCCACTGTTAGCCAGCTATAAAATTTTTTATATCAAATGTTGGCTAAATCATTTTTGGAGCCTTCAAGAAACAAGTTTTATTGCTAAAAAATGTTATCTCTTGAAGACTCTTGATGGCCTCATGCCTCTGTCCAAATCTTCACTGCTGCTCCTTTTTTATACTCTGAAATTTTGTTGTTTCCATAAGTGAAAATACTGCTGCAAAGGCCATTTTTCCCTACTTCCACTTGAAAAACTAACCTCCATTTTTCTCCCCTTTCATTCCTATAAACTTCCTCTATTTTCATTTTCCCCTCTTCCCCTGTCATAAAATCTCTTTTTCTCTGATCCATTATTTTCCTTTGTATATCGAAAAACCATTTTATCCTAAGTTTTAGTCTAAATGCGCCTATACGAAGATTTTTAATGAAAAAATGGTTAGATAAAAAAGACCAAGGCCCGACCAGCGATTGCGATTGGCCCTCTTATATAAGCCTCGGGCCCTTTTTGGTTTTCCACAAAGTCCAAAGGCCCCGCAGTCGGGCGCCTATTCATATCATAAATATAAGCCCTTCCCAATGCTTTTTTCCTTTGTATTTCACGAAAAATCCATTTTTTCTATGTTACAAAGGTTCCCGCCCATTCATCTTTTTAAACCATTTTCCACCGTTGATCCTTTAAAACACTTCAACGGTCAGCGCATTTTCCCCGCCCATCACATCGGAAACTTCTTCAAGGTTTCTTCCGATTGCACCCCTTTGAAACCCCCGATTGCGATGACCCGATCACACCATCGCATCGGCCTTCCTCCATCGCATCGGAAAAATACAAAGGTTTAAGCCCGCTCCTTATGCCCACCGATTGCGATCTCCCTATGCATCTCCCACCGTCGATCTGATCTGCAGATCGACAGTCTACATTTGATCACATCGGATCTTTTCATCAGGTGCGTTTTTAACATTTATTTTTTCCCTCGCTGATTGCGATCCTCCGATTGAATTTGGACCGTCCACGTGTCCAGATCAGATGGTCCCAGATCTTTCCTCATGGTTTCATCGCCCTCCGCCTTTCACCAAGAAGATTTTAACGCAAAATCCCCACCGTTGATCTCTGCACGATCAATGGTTCTCACCTATTTCTCCCTCTGCTCTTCTTTTAACCTCCATGAACATATCTACACCATTGGATGTTTCCATCCAATGGCCACGCTTTTTCCCCACAACCTCTGAAGCAGTTTACCCACTATGCAGTATTTTATAACATTTGTGTATTTTGCAGGGATTAAAGGTTTTCCATTGTATTGAAGAGAAAGTTGAAGGCTGAGAGTGACGATTCTCACACCTTCAATTCATTAAAGGGAAACCATCCATGCGTTCAATTTCCATGTCTCGTCAATGCTTCATGAGGCATTGATGCCATACGAGCCCTGCGCGGCCTTCACATCAACAAGACATAGTGTTATTTAATCAAATTAAAAGATTATCAGTGTCGAAGACCTGCGATAGTAGAAACAGAAAATCGAAGACCAGTTTGGGGATTACGGCTAAGATTGATTATCAAAAGCCTAATCCTCCAAATTGAATCAGAATTAAAGAAAATAAAGATCTACAGGCAGAAAAGCCTCCACCGCCACATCAGAGGCAAATTTATTCCTCCTAGCTACCACAAAGCCACATGTGCCTCAAAGCATTTAAACAGAGGCCGAAGTGATTGATCAAGATCATATATTTTCCTCAAACACAGCCGAATATTTAATTCTGCTAAAGAAACTTAATGACAAAATATCAGCAGAGTTATTACATCCTGAACAGAGCCTAAAAGTCAATAAAAGATCCCACCGAGCTTTAATATTAATTGTAAAACATTTAATACAGAGGACACCTATGTATGCTTCTCCATCGAGCCCCTCAAAGGCCAAGAAGCCATTAAGTCTGTATTAATTGACCCGGGAGATCTTTTATAAGGTCTCACCTCCTCATTCTTCTATAAATACTTCTGTAGAGGACAAGAAATTGTTGGTTGCAGAACTTTGAAATATACTTGAGTTTGAGACTCCTACTTGTAAATAGTGATTCACTGGCTCTTAGAGCTCTGCTTGTGATAGATAAGTTAGTCTGGGAAGTGTAGATGATTGCTAAAATAGAGCATTGGACTTAAAGCTGTAACTGGTTTGGAGCATCAATACAAGCGTATTTATGGGATCCTGGTCTATGTTGACGGTGGTGTTTTTCTCATTGTAACTCGTTATTTTGTTTCTGTTTTCACTTTTTCCATCTTCTCTTATAAATAACAGCATGCATAGAGTTAGGATTTACTGTATATCAGTACCCTTCTTTGACTGAAAATATTTATCTATATGTTTTCTTCCAATTCGTGTTATTTAGGAATGATTTAATTCAGTCTAAGAATATGAATGCTAGCGTTCCCTCGTCCTACTATCTTAGCTAAATATTTTTCTTGGATGTTATTTTCATTTCATGTTAAGTAGAGATGAACTAAGGAAGATATGGTGAGCCCTGGTCCTGGTTTTATCCCAAAAGACTGTCTGAAAGTTTCCCTTAGAATGTGTCAAAATATGGTTAGTTTTGAAGTACTTACCAGATCTTAGGCCATTCTGTGTTGTCTTTGTGTTTGTCTTGAAATTAACCAAGTAAAGCAGAGCTAGGACAGGATTTGTGGTGAGCTCGGCTCGCTAGTTTCTACTCCAACAGTTGCCTTTCAAGTTTCCCTCTGTTTTTAAATGTTTTTCTATTGAAAGTATATCAAAGGCTGGCTAGTTTCGAAGTACTTACCAGATCCTCGATTGCTTTTATATCTTTCTTAAGTGTTTTTCAAAGGCTGGCTAGTTTCAAAGTACTTACCATATCCTGGGCTGCTCTTTGTTTTTCATCTGTTTAATTCCCCTTCTTATTGTTTCATTTCATTCCATAAATAAAACTTTAAAGAGATCATTATACATAGATGACTTTCCCCATGGACCACTCTTGCCCCTTGTTGTTTCAATTAAACCCTATTATGACTCCATAGCCCAATGGACTAAAACCTGCAATTATCTATCTTTCTGGCCAAAGCTTGTTCTATTTGCTTGCAATTTCACACCTTTGAAACTTTTGCACTTAGAAATTTCCCTCAAACAATAGTCATGCTCAACCATCCAAAAAAAAACAAAACCCTCGGCCTTCATAACTAGCCTAATATCATTAAACAAACTTCAAAGACAAATCCATCTTTTCACTTATTGGAGAGATCCCTCTCCAGATTCAAAAGGGCTAGATCCTAGAATCCCAAAGTGGTTGAAATAATGTTTTTTTCTATGATTAGACTTTGCCAATCTTTCTAATTACAAATTCCTAACAGGTTCGATGCCCGATGTGGAGCCGACAACCTTGCAAGTCGCACAATAGCTTCCAGAGTGCACCGCCCGACCAAATATGTCACCGAGGAAATGGTTATGCACCCCTCCGTAAGGGGTGCCCTGCCACAATGACGCACCCAGAATCTCTCAAAATCCACCCTCCCAAAAGGGAGTGGATACTGCAATACCTCACCCTAAGGCAGTAGCCCAGTTAAAAATATATATCCATGTTAGGATGGATAGCAAGGTCAGTCCCTCATAGCACAAACACATTGTGCCTCCTCTTCCAATGTTGGATCAAGTAACTGAAGAATCTCATTCTCCACAAAATTCAGGAAACCCCATTGCTCCAACTGTCGGTGCACTTGACCGTCAATGGCTAATGAAGTACGGATCTCAGGAAAATCCTACTCCCTCCACAACATCCTATCATCCAAACAGGAACCCATCAACAGCATAAAAAACATCAAAAATTAGGCAAAAAATCAAAAAAATTTCCTCGGCATTTTGCGCCCCTATCCCTCAGACATGCGCACTAAAGGCGCACATATATTTCTCACAGGCATGCCAAAAGAGGGGAAAAGCACACCTAAGTCATTCCAAACCCTAAAATTTTCACGCAGAAGGTGCACTCTTACCTTGATCGCCCGCGCAATCTAGTGTAAAAATGGCTCAGAATTCGTACAAACCAATTTTGTACAGACCCTGAAACCCTTAGACTGAAAAAAATAAATTTCAGGACGTCATGGAGGTTACCTGGTCATGATATCGCTAATCTCTAGTGCTCAGGCTGACCGCAATAGCAATAACTGCTCCACAAAAGCCTCTGACCTCTCAAAAAACTCAACAAGAACAAACGAATTGAGTTAGGGCCATATTCACCTATATATTGCCTTTTCCAAAAAACTTTGGGGGACCATAATGAGAGCTCAGAAGGTTCATTCTCTGAACCAAAAGCAGCACTGTGATCAGCGCTCCATTACGAATAGAGGTGATGCCACACATTTGCACTCCCGAAAAACAAATTTTCAGCGCCGACAGGTATGCCCTCTCTCATCTTCTCTTTTAAAGCTCATGTCTTTCAGTAATATTTTATAAAGAAGATGATTTCACTTGAGGTATTTTTTTTTGCAGGAAAACATGCAAACTGTCCACAACTCCAAAAGTTCAAGAGCAAGTATTATTCTACCCCCAGCATGATAGAGTCCCAGAAAAATATGCATATCCTGAAATCATTTCTCCATCAGAAATTAACCATATATTTCACATCTCTGACCGTGTTTATCATCACCTCACCCTGCACATGATAAGCATCCTCATTGGTTGGTAGAGCCTCTCCTCCATGGCACTCGTCATCCAAAGTAGACCATTTATCACAAAAATAGTAACTCCATGGCCATACCTCTATAGTCTGGGAAACACCTCATACCCATTCATCCATCATTCATAAGGTCAAGTTTTGCCATACAAAATAAAACCCCTTTCTCGAACAACTAGGTTGTGCAAGTATATTGAAAGTGCACTATCGCGCCTCGCATTTGGCCTACCATACCTCCATCTACATAATCGCATCTGCGATAATTTTTCATCTGCTTCATCAACCTCACACATGATACCAACCAATGGGGCCCCCACCCTCAGCAAAAAACCTTCCTCACGTCATCAGTGAGAAAACAGTTTCATGTTTTGGGGCACCCATCTCTGTGTTTTGTACAAACCAAACCTCATTATTTTATTCTTTTGGTAAGTGTATAAAGACCACAAACGGTGTACTATGTCCACCACCCACTCATTCATTTTTCCCCATGGCAGCAGTCCCTCGTCACCCTTGGTCGGAATATCACACCCTCATGCAAAAGACACCATGACATTCATAACCAGTTTATACCCACCCTGGAAGTCCTACTGACTCTGGGGATTTCCCCATCAGAAACTGTTATGACTATCGCTAAGCTGATTTTTATACTCCGAGCTTGGGCCAATGAATCCCCATCATCAGTTTTTAGTCATCCCTCGCCATCATTCCTACTTTAAACTCATCACATCCATGATCCTGATCCCCTGAATCAGTGACCCTCTTGTTCAGTTGAGGCTTCCTTTTTGTAGACTTCAACACCTATTTTCCAAAAAGGAAGCGGTACCTTGGATCGCCCCTCTCCGTAAAAGGGGCATCCACGGGTGTCACTGTGGGAGACATAATTGCCCACAGATTTCATCGATCCTTCTGACATTCGACTACATCACAAGCTTTCATTTCAAGATGGTATCGTACCTGACAACCATTACACTTTGATCAAATTCGTCGAAGACCCATGCCTTCAGAAGCATCTCTTTCAGCAATGCTTACATGGGAAGGTCCCAGCCAACACCTATGTGTACAATGCATAGTTACATGCCATACCAATTTTAAACATATGGGTACCACAATCCACCTATTTCCAAAGAAAAAACACCCCTGAGGGCGTCAACAGTCGTCGTCACCAACCAACAGGTCACTACCATATTAGTGACAAAGATAGAAAATGTATATGTCAAATAGATTTGTTTAACTAGCCACCGCTTTATGAGCATGGAGCATGCCCCCCCCCGTAGAAAATTTGTATATATTGTATTATATTTGCTTACAGGGGTCCTACAGGACATGGTCATTCTTCGAACCTGTTATGCTCCTATACCAATAGGTGTCATATATCATGATTGACTTGATGGGCTATGTAATATGTTCATACCTTTCCTTGTTGCAAAGGTATACCCTAAAAGAAAAATCAAAGGGTTAAAATAATAAAAATGGCCAAAAAAGAAAAAGAAAATGAACCCCACCAAAAGAAAGGCCAAGGAAAGTGTGCAAGTCTAAATGCCACTAATTTTTGCTCTTATGTAATAAAAAAATTGTGTGCAACTTTTATCTAATGCCACAATTGATGAACAATCAAATAGCTTAAGCTTGGCTTGTTCATATTTGAATTTGATGTTTTGGAGATAGAGAATAAAATCTGACCAAACTGTTTAATCTTGGCAGATAAGTAGATAGCTAGAGTAAATATAAAGAGCTCAATAGCTTAATCTGAGTCCTTGGATGTAATAAGGTTAGAATTAGATATATTTCTACATGTAAAAGAAAAGAAAGTGTGATAAGGGTTTGCCAGTCTAAATGCACCCTAATAAAGAAGAAAAAATGTCAGGTTAAAGTAGGTAGGGTAGGTAGATGATGTTGCAGAATTACATGTGATAGATAATGACTCTAAATGCGTTAATCTTTACTTTCATCACAAGTGCAAGACAGACATTACACTGGAGGAATTTCAATCAAAACAAAGTCAAATGATTAACTCCCCTTCTTATTTTTCCTAAAAATTTCACTAATTTCCCCTAAGTGCTAAGGTATTTGAAAATTAGAGGGGCTCAGAGCATTTCTCTAACTTCTGGAGGGACCGGACCCTCGGCCCAATAATTTAAAAGCCTAAGTACTTAAAACCATCCATAAGTCATTTATTTACTTCCATAAGTCTTTTCCTAAGTAAAATCTTATTTTACTTAGGAAAATTACACAATATCCCATTAAAAACCCTTTTTCATTCAAGCCTAAGTTAAATACACAATCCTAATGTTTTTATACTTATCACTTTCATTCATTTTGACATATTTTTAACTTATATTATCTAATTCCCTTATAACATCTACCCATTCCCGTATTATTCTAACTATATAAAATTCCCCAAGTATTACATATCCTGCCCTGGGTTGAAATATAACCATAATACGACAGTAACATTAAAAAGAATTAATTAACCCCCATGGTTAATAAACAACTTTCCTGACCAATTACGATGCTCCCGAAATAATTAAAAAATATTTAACTATGTTGGGCGTGCGCTCATTAAACTTCCCTCATCTTGCCTCTCCGATAGCCGTCCAATCAACCCCTCCACATCCAATGGCTGTCGTCCATATCGCATCGCCCTCCACGACCGAACGATAATGTGCGATCGCGGAGTGGTTTTGTAAATAGTACCCCGCCACACGTCGCAAGGTCTATGGAATCACTGGCTCTTGGCCAACTACCGCCCGTCCCAAAAAGCGGTGTGATGTCATACCACTTAACGCCTTCCGCATACGACAAAAGACCCTTTCCCGTGTACGTCATCCATCCGAAATAAAAAAACCCCCACCAACCTTGACTTTGTGAATAAAACAAACAAATGCACGTATTTTCATCATTTTATGTTGCGACCAGTGTTCCCATTGCAAAACGTCAAAATCAGTGGTTGAAGATTTGCAACCGCCACTTTGCCAAACGATTTTCAGCTGAACCAGTTAGCTATTGCCTACACCTGTTTCCTCACTATTCACTTCCTGAAACAGTTATTTATCCAATTTTCGTTGAACCCTGCAAGTCTTGTTTTTTACTTTAATTCCACGGAAAAAGACTAAAAGGAAGTACAATTCGGTCTTTGTTTCACCCCATAAGTTCCCAGACTTGTAATTTTGCCCTGTGGCTTTGAATGTTGCACCTCTGAATGCCCCCCATAAATATTTAGACTAT
Source organism: Pinus albicaulis (assembly GCA_034641835.2). NCBI lineage: Eukaryota > Viridiplantae > Streptophyta > Pinopsida > Pinales > Pinaceae > Pinus > Pinus albicaulis. Next base: position 1,325,101,155 of record CM076570.1, read on the forward strand.
CTGCCTCTAGCGGATAGGGATTTCCAGATAAAAGACCTCATCTTTAGCGAAAATCCTCTCAGAATCTTTTTCCAATGCAGAGATAATTACCTAAATGGCTATGATATTTTTAGACTGTGGGAATCCAATCTTCCTACGTATTTTTTACCCTCAGTTCATGTTTTTCCTGAAATAATTTTTCACTACCATGCCAATTACAACCCTAATCAACGAGCAGTTATGTCCCCAAGTCAAACCATTATTTTCCCAATAACTGCTCAATCCATCAATGAAATGTTACAATTTCATCCTGGTCAAGCCCTGACTCCCCTTTCCATGGGAGATTTACTTGAAAAATCCACAAATTTATCCCAAGAAGAACTAAATCGCCTCTATCAAACTTTTATGCTACAAGAACATCAACCCAAAGGCCCCCCTCCTTATGGACATACCTTTTTCATAGATATGGGTAGACTCATAGTGAATATGATATCTTCAGTAATGGGATTCAACACTAGTGAATACGTTGATAAGTTAACCCTAGTGTTGTTGTCAATTTTTATTCTTGGACAACCCCCTGCTGTAAAATATAACTTTGCCTCTTACATTGCTGATAAGTTTCATGACCAGTTCATGAGACTAGAAGATGAAAGAGTTTTCAAATACTCCACTTTTACATACCATCTTATGCTCTATTATCAGTCAGAGAATTTCTCCTTCCCTGTCATGAAACTTGACACCAAAGGAAATCCAAGGTCTGCAATCTTCCATAATTCCTTTGAGTCCCCTTATTCTTACAATGAATTCATTGACCTATTTTTTCACCCAGAAACCACCTTATTAACAGGAGTTTCCCCTCCTAGGATAAAAAATGATATGAAGAAAATCCTCCAACTCTCCAAGCAATACAGGATAGGTGATTGGTACCTATACCAGAATCATACAGAAATTAGGATATATGGGTGTGAGCTCTGTCCTTTCAAGCTACCAAAGTATGTTCCGATGAGGCTCTTTGCCTTATAATACTTCAGACAAATGATAAATTCAGACCTAGTCAATTTTTATAATGCCAAGAAGAAATCTCAGCTCAGAATCAAGAGTCAATTAGGCCCTTTTGTCTGTAATACTAGGGATGCAGGGAAAGAAGCGGAAAGAATTCTAGAAGATTATCTCAAGTTGAAAAAAAAAATTTGGTGGATGCCTTATGACCCTAACAGCTTTATATGTGATAGAAGAATGAAAAACAGATTGTCACCATACCTTCACCATATGATTCCATAGATTAAACAATTTGCAAACATGGATGAATGGATGGAAGGGACCTTAGTAGAAAAGGATAGTGAATAGGTCAATGTTGAAAATTTAATGAAAGATCTTGAGAAAATACTTGACCTAGATTCTTTTGGGCAGGTACAAAGACCAGGAATTGGCCCTTCCTCTACTGGAAACCCTTAGCAACATTTGTAGGAAACCAGCGCACCAGCCACAGTAACATCCAAAGGTAAGGAAAAAGAGACTAGTACACAGGCCACAGAGCAATTCACAATGTCGGAGCAGCCCGAAACTTCCAAGGAATAGGCCCAAATTCAGATTTCTCCCACTCAGGTCAATGTGGAAAAACCTCCAATCTTGCAAACTCCCCAAAATGAGGAAAAAAGCAAAAAGAGAGACGCAGAAACAGCTACCCCTATTAGTGAACCTTCAGAACAGCCTGGTATCAAAAGGCAAAGATTAAATCCTCTCTCAGAAGAAGAAATTTTTCAAGAGATCACTGATAGTCAGAGGAGAGAAGGGTTAGATAGCCAACAAACATTCCAATCAGTGGGACATCCACCAACTCACAGAGAAAAGAGCTAGAAAGACAAGAAAGTGCAGAAGTATCATCCTTTAGACCACCAGCGAAGGATGCTTGGGATATTAAAAAGAAAATTATAAACATAAAAGCCAGAAATGATCCATTAAGAGTTCAAGTTTATAATCAATATTTAAAGATGGCCCCCAAAAAATGAACAGAGATTGATGTGAGCCTATGACATCCAGGAAGGTAAAATGGTGATGAGTCATTTCAAGCCTAAAGTGCAGCAGCAGACTATGTTAGAACCAATTTTGAAGTTATGGCAAAGGATATTCATCCTTTGGATCAGATTGAATTACATAAAAAAACTGGAGAGATTATTTATTCAACCTTGACTGGTAATTCAATGATGACCCAATGATTACAAAATTCCTTGGATAATACAACTGCTCAACTGCATCTGGAAAAAGCTTCCTCCCAGGCCAAGGATAACAGAATAAAATCTTTGGAAGAAATAATTATTGGATTGGGTCATAATCCCAAAGATTTTAAGGCTACAGAAGCCCTCATAAAAAATAAAGATGATGATATTGCAGCCCTAAGGAAACAATTAAAGTTGCCACCTTCAAGGCATCCACAGACTGCTGAGATCATAAAGCAAAAATCTGAAGAAAATCTGATGGATTTGCTCTTAAAACTTAATGAGAAACTGAATTAGACTGAACAAGAACTTGAAAAATCATTAAAGGACAAGCAGGGAGAGTCGACCTCTCAGCCTCCCAACGTGATACCAGTAGTCTCAACAGTAGTCCCTTCTACCCTTGGGACAACACTAGCATCAAACATCACAGCAGCCACAACAGAAGTGGTCACAGGTACAACAACAACAGGGTAGTCAGCAGGACTAGCACAGGGTAACACTGCCAATTTAAGCACAGAAGAACTAATAAAATCAATGGAGGAATTGAAGCTCCAAGTTACAGAGCTCCAGAAAGCAAAGGTGCAATTTACTACCTTGGAAAAAAGTATGATCTCTCAAAGATAAATGTTGCAGAAAAGACAAGAGAGATCAACAGGTTATAAAAATTGGTGAAAGCATTATAAAAGGATGTCACATTGGAGAAACCTTTGAAAGAAATCGAATAAATTCTTTGGGCCAACATCACTCAATCAATAAATGATGTCTTGCCATCAATCCAAATAATGTATGAGCAAAATGATTTAGTTAAACTGGCTCTAGAAGAAGTTCAAAAGGCAAGGGCAGAATTAAGAAATATGCCTGAAGAAGCCAGCGAGCTCATACAATTTTTAAATACCAAGAATAAATATCATCTTGAAGAGTTGGGCATTCAAGATAGAACAGGGACAATTTTGGAGGTAAAAAAGGTTTTTACTAAAAGAACTCTGATGCAAAACCTAGAAAGAAGGTGCCATGATGTGCAGGAAGAAATCAATGCTTTTACGAAAAGATTGGATATTTTGCAGAGTAAAGGGTTTCCAAGTCCTTTAGTTACTCATGATAAACTAATTAGTCATCAGAGCTATGTTGAGAAATTAAATAAATATGCAGACAACCAGGAAAGTCCATCGTCAAGTTCATCCGCAGCAAAAGCATTGCCTACAGGTAAAATTCTTTATGACAGTCTGGAAAATTTGTTTTATCTCGAACATGAGGTAAAGAACTTATTTCCAATTCAGCCTACCTTTTTCAGATACACAGAAACTGATGAGACCCTAAAAAAGCTTCAAAGAACCAGAATACCAGAAGCACAATGGTGGGAAGATATGTTGGACATTTTGTAAAAATATTCTTGGATGAATTTTGATTATTTACTACAGTAAGTAAGGGTACAAAGGATAAACAGAGATCAAACAGGTCAAAGTGTATCAGTACACGTAAAGAGTATCAGTAAAAACAGAGCAGCCAACACAGAGTTACCAAAGAAGACAGCAGCAAGCCAAATCATAGGGCCTGCCTCCAAAACATTCATAAAAATAGGAACAACACAAAATTGGTTTACCTTTTCTCCTATTTACGAGACTATCTGTCTCTATTTTCTTGTAATTTATTAATAAGTCATCCTAAAATATATCTCACTCTCTTAAGAGATATTTTTTATAATTTTTTGTATAAATACTCCCTCAATTAGAGTATTGAGGGGGGTGGATTCTTAGACTTTGTTTTAATACTGATTATTTTGGAAAAAACTGTCGTTGGACAAATTTCGCATGGCTAGCTGGATAAAGAATTGACGCAAAGGACTTTTCACAGGATTCTTGAGTCAGATAACAGATCAATAAGTCTTCTATCTCATTTTTTCTAAAGTTTTATACTTGTTTATTATACCATATATGTTTCATATCTGAATGATAAACGGAAAAGAATAATTCAGAAAGTGCTTGAGTGCAATTTGTTTTCAATCCTTGTTATTCTTAATGTTTTCCTCTGAACTAGTATGAACAGTGAATTCTTAATTTCTTATGTTTCCTAGTTTATTCATTCTGATTATTTGGTAAATAATTCTTAATTTCCCTTTATTGATAATCATTCAAGTTCCCTCTTTCGAATAGGTTGAAGGATTCTTAATTTCCCTTCACTCATTTTGAGTCCATTCCATTCATTTTAGATCTTTAATTGTTCCCTATTTGATTACCTTGCCCTGTGAAACCATCCCTTGTTAAAAGAATAAATCCAGTTAAGCCATCTTTCTTTGACTCCATTAGCCCAATGGCCTAAACTATTCGGTCCTACCCCTCTACTATTGAATTCCATCACCCAAACACAATCAAAATCCCTAAACTTTCATAACTAGCCTAATATCTTTCAAAACAAAGCTAAAACGTAAAGAGAGAGCCCTCTCTGGGTACAGATTGGCTAGATTCTGTACCTAAAAGTTGGTTTGTGGTTACCTTAGACCCCTTTCCTCTTCCCAACAACTTTAAGGAAAATCTGAGTGATAACATAGTCGCGACTCCACTGGGGACCTGAATAATTTGCTTATTACTATTTTTTACTTTATAAACTATAGACGGAGCCTGAAGTTAGCCAGGTAACCTTTGAATTGTTCTTGCTTTGCAATTGCATAAGTAAATGATTGTTGCTTTAGTCTATATTCGGTCTAGTTTATGAACTGAACATCCAGTTTCAAACACTTGATTAGTTCCTCTAGTCAAATAAATCTTTAAGAAAATCTAAATCTAATATCTAAAACCTCTTAAAGAAATTGTTGAAGTTGTATTGTTGATTCCATTTAGACAAAAACCAAAAAATCACCCAGAAACCTGGCTTCAGAAAGGACTCATTACACCAGGGCTGATCCTGATCCAAATCCACCACCTATGTTTTAAAATCCTAATCTGATCCCTAGAATTCTTAGGAGACAGGAGAGCCAAGAGAGTTCTGCTAGTTCTCGGCCTCTCTATAGATCAATATCCTATCCTGTGAAGTGGATTTACCTTGAGGATGAACCTTTTGATGAGAAATTTGAAACTTCTTTATTTGTAACTTTTTTTGAATCTGAGTTGACCCACTTAGTTCAAGACCCAGTATTTATTGAAGATTTACAACTTGAATTTGTTACTTCACGTCTTGAAAAACATTTGCGGAACTCTATACAATCTGAGCTTTCCTCTGAAGGAACACCAAATATTTTTGTGATCACTACAACCTCTCCAAGTTCATTAACATTTCCACAAACATCTCAACCTCAAACCACCCCTTCTACCCTTCCATCCACCACTCCCAGATCAACCTCGACTGTTATTTCATCACTACTTACTGCAATGGCGAACATATATTCTCCCTTGGTATTACCGGCCAATCCAAGGGCTATGCCCCAAGACTACCAAAGTAAAATCACTCCATTTGATGGTTCTGGTACCTACACTGCGCAATAGCATACTAAAAAAATGACTGATTATTTTTAAATAAATGAAATAGATGCAGATGATGTAAGAATGAGAATATTTGTTCAAAGTCTGACTGGAGAAGTTAGAACCTGGTTTAGAGCCCTTCCTACAAACAGTATCAATGACCCAGAAGCTCTTTATAGAACATTCATAAATAGATGGGAAAAGAAGAAAGATCCTCTCCAAATCTTATCAGAATATGAAAACCTGAAGAGAGGAACACAAGAAACTGTGCAAGATTACTGCACTAGGGTCAATAATGTTTACAATGCTATCCCTCAAAACCTTAGACCTCCTCCAGATTTAGCATTAATTAAATTCCCTAATGGATTTGATTCTGATATGGCATACCAGCTTAGGGAAAGATTTCCTCGGACTTTAGAATATATGCAAAGTATAGCTGTCAGTGTTGAAGCCAATCTGATATCTAAACGAGCTAAAGCCAGAAGTGAAAGGAGGATACCTTTAAAAGAAGAACCCTCAGCCTTTGAACAGAAACTGGATGCTATTATTAAAGGAATGGATAGGCTAGGAGATAGAGTAGAAACAATTGAAATGAAATCTCCTTGGGATGGTCAACCGAGCAATACTGGGAGAAATCCAAATTTTAGAAAGAACCAAAACCAAAACACTGGAAAGACTAGTCCTGACCAAAACATTAGGCCTCCCTTCCAGGAAAATTATGTTGAAGCTTCAAATTTTGATGAATAAACAGAAGATACTCAAATAAACTTAATGGGACTCAATAATGAACAACAAGTTTTCTTGACCCAAGATGATCAAGAAGCTCACATTCTTAAGCAGTTCCAAACTCAGTCAGGTGAATCATTTTACTTCAAGGAGGGATATGATACAACCATTTATGAAGTCCACAAACAATATAATATGACGAGCAGAAGAATTGATGTCCCTGAAACCAATAAACAGAAAGCTACAAAATAGCCCCTCAAAGGTAAAACCAATACTACCCCTATACATATTCTTTCTAGATCAGATCCTAATCTGGCTAACCCAATTATTGAAGATGTATCTGATAATCAACCTAATAACAGACAACTTTCCAATACTCTTCCTCCCAAAGGAAATGTAGAGGAATCTCCATAAGTTGATTTGAAAACAACCTCAACTCACAACCCCACTCCTGAGAAGGAGAAAAACACAGAAAATACAGGAGATAAATAGAATCCAACTCTCCAAAATACAAGAACTCAAACTGAAAAACCTTTTAATCTAGAGACTGAAGTAGGAAAATTAAAAATAGTTGTTCCATTTTATGAATTAGCTAAACATGATGTCTACCGAAGTCAAATCAATAGATCACTCAAGATCACTGGAAATGAAGACTCAGTAAACTTTTTTTATGACCAACCTAAATTACTCTTTGGCCCTGAAGTAAATGGAAAACCAAGGAATGGAGGAACTCCTCCATTCTATGTAAGTTTAAACATACATGATAAAATACTTCATAATGCCATGTTTGATTCTGGGGCATCTCACAACCTAATGCCCAAATCTGTAATGGAAAAATTGAACCTAGATATCACCAGACCATACAAAGACCTCTTTTCTTTTGATTCAAGTCAGGTGAGATGTTTAGGATTAATCAAAGACTTGTGTGTTTCACTGGTTCAATACCCTGCAAAAACAATTTTGATGGACATAGTAGTAGCAGATATTCCTCCAAAATATGGCATGTTATTGTCCAGATCTTGGGGTGTAAAGCTTCAAGGATCTCTTCAATTGGACATGTCATACGCTACTATTTCAATGTTCGGCCAACCTAAGAAACTATATAGAGAAACTTTAATGAAATATGTAGTTAGTAGTCAGGAGAAACCCAAAAATTTCCCCATCTACTCAGTACACTTTGATATGGATTCATTTATTCTTTATAATGCTGAAATTGATCCTCCCACTGAATTAGAAGTTCTAGCAGCAGAACCAAAAGAAATTACAAATGGAAAATCTAGTGTTCAAATCCAGGAAATTTCTGAGAACAATGAAACATCAAATACCCAAGAGAAACTAGAAGAAAGTAAAAAACCGGATCTCACTGTTAAAAAAGTTCCTGAGACTCCCGATACCAATTATGAACATGAAATTCTTTGGCACTTAGAATTTGATGGTTCAGTTAACAAATTAGGAGTAGGAGCAGGAGTTTGGGTGCACAACCTTGAAAATGACCATGCTGAAGGCCATGCCTATAGATTAAACTTTAAGTGCACCAATAATATGGCAGAATATGAAGCTCTTTTGCTAGGTCTTAAACTGGTCAAAAGATTGGGGGCAATTAGAGTATCTGTCATAGGAGATTCTGATTTAATCATTCAACAGATCAAAGGAAACTATCTAACAAACGATCCCAGACTGAGAGAATATAGAGGAACAGTTGTAGAGATACTCAATACTTTTCTATAAGCTCAGCTTGCTAAAATCCCAAGAAAACAAAACTTGCACACCCATAGTCTGGCAATGTTTGCCAGCACCTGTAAACTACCATAAACCTAATCATCAGTTCACAGCTGAGATTAGACATAGACCAGCCATACCTGACAATTTTAAGACCTGGCAAGTGTTTGCAAGTGATGAGCAGATTAACAATTTCCTAACTTTAGACAAAGAATTTTCTAACAGTAACATAGATGAAGATACAGTCATTGAATTTGATAAAACAAATGAGCTAGAAACAGAAATTTTAGAAGAAAGTGTAGTTCAAATTCTTCATCCAACAAATTTCACCAACAAAGAAATGCATGACCTTAAACAAATGGATGTTGATGAGATTATGGAAGGAGAATCTGAGGTCATTAATTTAAAAGACAATCATTTGCCTAAATGATTAACTCCTCTTGAAGATCTCTTTGATTCTAACGATATTCCAAAGAAACCTAAAATGGAACCATTAAAAGAAGATATTGATGAATATAACTTGGGAACTGAAGACAATACGAAAATGATAAAGTTATCTAAATCTTTGCCCCCTGACCAAAAATTAAAATATGTTGAATTAGTGAGAGAATTACAAGATGTATTTGCCTGGAGCTATGAAGACTTGAAATCATATGACACCTCTATAATTCAGCATACAATACCTTTGAAAGAAAATAAAAAACCATTCAAACAAAAACTCAGAAGAATTAACCCTGTACTACTGCCCTTAATTGAAAAAGTAATCAAACGTATGTATGAAGCAGTGATAATTGCTCCCATAAGGTTTTCAGAGTGGGTGTCTAATTTAGTACCTACTAGGAAGAAAACTGGAGAAATCAGATTATGTGTTGATTTAAAAAATTTAAATAAGGTTTCTTTGAAATATAATTACCCTTTACCCAAAATGGATCACATTTTACAAAGGGTAATAGGTGCTTCTAGAATTTCACTTCTAGATGGGTTCTCAGGATATAACCAGATTCTGGTTCATCCTGATGACCAGGAAAAAATGGATTTCACAACACCATGGGGCACATTCAAGTATGTTAAAATGCCATTTGGACTTAAAAATGCAGGAGCAACCTTCCAAAGAGCAATGGACATCACATTTGAAAAAGAAATTCATGATTTTCTTGTTATATATCTTGATGACTTAACTATTTTTTCTAAATCAGATCAGCAGCATTTGGACCATCTCAAACAAGTATTCCTAAAATGCTGAAAATATGGTATCTCTTTGAATCCAAAGAAGTCCTTGTTTGGTCTAGAGGAAGGTAAAATCTTGGCCATATCATCTCCAAAGATGGCATTAGAATTGATCCTGCTAGAATAGAAGCTATACTGCAGATACCTCACCCTAAGAATGTCAAAGAACTTCAAGCTTTTTTAGGAAAAATAAATTTTTTGAGAAGATTCATATCTAACTTAGCTGAACTAATTAGATTTCTTAACAATATGTTAAAAAAGGATTCAAGTATTAAATGGATGGTAGAAGCCAAACAAGCATTTGAAGAAATTAAAATGGCTTTGACAAGAACTCTGGTCCTTACAAGTCCACAATGTGATAGAGACTTCATAATATTTTCATTTGCATCAGAACACACTATAGCAGCTGTTTTATTTCAAAAAGATGATCAAGGATGTGAGAGACCTATAGCCTTTTTTAGTAAAGCACTAAGGGATGCATCATTAAAATACAACATCATGGAAAAACAAGCTTTTGCACTTGTAAAAGCCATTAAATACTTTAGACTCTACATATTGTACTCCCATGTGATAGCCTATGTAACAAATGTTGTTGTCAAAGACATCTTAACCCAGGATATAATTGAGGGAAAAAGAGGTAAATGGATTGCTACCATATTAGAGTATGATATTGAAATAAAACCTACAAAGCTCATAAAAGGACAGGGATTGGCCAAGCTCATGATAGAAACAAATTTTCAAGCCCTGGACATTAATGAACTAGATAACGAACAGGAGATGGCGACTCCACAAATCAGTCACGCCTTCTTAGATTCACCTTGGTATGTTGATATAATTTATGTACTATTAAACCTGCAATCTCCTCCAGGGTTATCCAGAACAAAGAAAAGGTTTTTAAAGATGACATCTTCAAAGTTTTGTATTTTAGATAATGTTCTTTTTTGGAAAAATCATGAAGGTATTCTATTGAATTGTTTATTAAAAGATGAAGCTAACAAGGCTCTCCAAGAATTTCATGCAGGAGACTGTGGTGGACACCTTTACTGGAAATCAACCGTAGACAAGATCCTAAGAGATGGATTTTATTGGCCAACCTTTTTCACTGATGTAAAGAAATTTGTCACTGCTTGCCATAAATGTCAAATTTTTTAAGGCAAGAGAAAATTATTACCTTTACCCCTGAGACCAATTTCCACTGAAAAACCCTTCCAACAATGGGGCCTGGACTTCATTGGAGAAATCCATCCTCCCTCTTCTGGCCAACACAAATGGATCCTCACTGCCACGGATTATTTCACCAAATGGATAGAAGCTATTCCTTCCAGACAAGCCAATGGCACCGTGATCATAGGATTCTTAGAAACCAAAATATTATCTAGATTTGGCTGTCCTGATAAAATCATAACTGATAATGCTACCGCCTTCAAATCCAAGAAGATGATAAGTTTCTGTAACAAATATCATATCAACTTAAGTCATTCCACAACCTATTACCCTCAAGGTAATGGACTGGTTGAGTCCTCCAACAAGAGTCTTATTAATATTATTAAAAAATTATTGGAGGAAAATAAGAAAAATTGGCACAAGAAACCTACAAATGCACTATGGGCAGATAGACTCACCACCAAAAAATCTATTGGGACCAGTCCTTATGAGTTAGTCTATGGCATGGAGGTCGTATTTCCTTCATCTTTAGGAGTTCCTGTAATGAAATTACTTCAAGAAGCTCAGGTTGAACCTAATGACATTCAAAGGAGGATAAAACAGACCATCAATCTGCAACAGACCAGAGAGGAAGTATATCAAAGATCCTAAGTATTGCAGGAGAAGCTTAAGAAGATATTTGATAAAAGAACCAAGGCAGAAGATTTCCAGCTTGGAAACAAAGTGTTAAGATGGGATTCTAGAAGAGAGGATAAGGGAAAGCATGGGAATTTTGACTTCCTGTGGAAAGGACCTTATATTATCTATGCCTTACAAGGAAACAACACATATTATTTGAAAAACTTGGATGGGACAGAAACTGAAGATGGGCCAGTTAATGGTCGAATGTTAAAACATTACTTTGATCCTACTTATTAATGTATCCTGATTTTTAACATGTACATACTATATCCTTTGTAATGTCACAGTTTTGATTGGATAGTAACTTTCTAGAGTTGAAGCCCGAAGAGAAGGCCCTAAGCTTCAGAAGTATCACTATCATACATAAAATAAAGCAACAAGCAGAAGAAGATTCCATAGTTCAGCCAAAATCATTCTGAGGCCAACTGACCTGCTGTTCTTGACTTTTCACCAGGAAAAGCCATCCCCAAGTGGAGCCAGTGTTATCCTCCTATACCAATAGGTTTCATATATCATGATTGAATTGATGGGCTTTGTAATATGTTCATACCTTTCCTTGTTTCAAAGGTTTTCCATATTGTCAAAAAATCAAAAAATTTAAAAAATGTAAAGAGGGTATACCCTAAAAGAAAAATCAAAGGGTGAAAAGAATAAAAATGGAAAAAAAATAAAAATAAAATGAACCCCACCAAAAGAAAGGCCAAGGAAAGTGTGCAAGTCTAAATGCCACTAATTTTTGCTCTTATGTAATAAACAAATTGTGTGCAACTTGTATCTAATGCCACAATTGATGAACAGTCAAATAGCTTAAGCTTGGCTTGTTCATATTTGAATTTGATGTTTTAGAGATAGAGAATAAAATCTGACCAAACTGTTTAATCTTGGCAGATAAGTAGATAGGTAGATTAAATATAAAGAGTTCAATAGCTTAATTTGAGCCCTTGGATGTAATAAGGTTAGACTTAGATAGATTTCTACATGTAAAAGAAAAGACAGTGTGATAAGGGTTTGGCAGTCTAAATGCACCCTAATAAAGAAGAAAAAATGTCACGTTAAAGTAGGTAGGGTAGGTAGATGATGTTGCAGAATTACATGTGATAGATAATGACTCTAAATGTGTTAATCTTTACTTTCATCAAAAGTGCAAGACAGACATTACAATGGAGTAATTTCAATCAAAACAAATTCAAATGATTAACTCCCCTTCTTATTTTTCCTAAAAATTTCACTAATTTCCCCTAAGTGCTAAGGTATTTGAAAATTAGAGGGGCTCAGAGCATTTCTCTGACTTCTGGAGGGACCTGACCCTCGGCCCAATAATTTAAAAGCCTAAGTACTTAAAACCATCCATAAGTCATTTATTTACTTCCACAAGTCTTTTCCTAAGTAAAATCTTATTTTACTTAGGAAAATTACACAATATCCCATTAAAAAACCCTTTTTCATTCAAGCCTAAGTTAAATACACAATCCTGATGTTTTTATATTTAGCGCTTTCATTCATTTTGACATATTTTTAACTTATATAATCTAATTCCCTTATAACATCTACCCATTCACGTATTATTATAACTATATAAAATTCCCCAAGTAATACATATCCTGCCCTGGGTTGAAATATAACCATAATACGGCAGTAAAATTAAAAAGAATTAATTAACCCCCATGGTTAATTAAAAAATTTCCTGACCAATTACACTGCTCCCGATATAATTTAAAAATATTTAACTATGTTGGGCCTGCCCTCATTAAACTCCCCTCATCTTGCCTCCCCGATAGCCGTCCAATCAACCCCTCCACATCCAACGGTTGTCTTCCATATCACATCGCCCTCCACGACCGAACGATAACATGCGATCGTGGAGTGGTTTTGTAAATAGTACCCCGCCACGCATTGCAAGGTCTATGGAATCACTGGCTCCCGGACAAATACCGCCCATCCCCAAAAGCGGTGCGATGTCATACCACTTACCGCCTTCCGCATACGACAAAAGACCCTTTCCCAGGTACGTCATCCGTCTGAAATAACAAAACCCCCGCCAACCTTGACTTTGTGAATAAAACAAACAAATGCACTTATTTTCATCATTTTATGCTGCGACCAGTGTTCCCATTGCAAAACGTCAAAATCAGTTGTTGAAGATTTCCAACCGCCACTTTGCCAAATGATTTTCAGCTGAACCAATTAGCTATTTCCTGCACATGTTTCCTCACTATTCACTTTCTGAAACAGGTATTTATCCAATTTCCGCCGAACCCTGCAAGTCTTGGTTTTTACTTTAATTCCACGGAAAAAGACTAAAAAGCAGTACAATTCGGTCTTTGTTTCACCCCATAAGTTCCCTTACTTGTAATTTTTCCCATTTTTCCACTAAAAACCCAAATTCCTTTCTGAATCCACAAGAACCAGAAATGGAAACCCCTGTGGCTTTGAATGTTGCACCTTTGAATTCCCCCCATAAAGATTTAGACTATCTGCCTCTAGCGGATAGGGATTTCCAGATAAAAGACCTCATCTTTAGCGAAAATCCTCTCATAATATTTTGCCAATGCAGAGATAATTACCTAAATGGCTCTGATATTTTTAGACTGTGGGAATCCAATCTTTTTATGTATTTTTTACCCTCAGTTCATGTTTTTCCTGAAATAATTTATCACTGCCATGCCAATTACGACCCTAATCAATGAGCAGTTATGTCCCCAAGTCAAACCATTCTTTTCCCAATAACTGCTAAATCCATCAATGAAATGTTACAATTTCATCCCGGTCAAGCCCTGACTCCCATTTCCATGGGAGATTTACTTGAAAAATCCACAAATTTATCCCAAGAAGAACTAAATCACCTTTGTCGAGCTTTTATGCTACAAGAACATCAACCCAAAGGCCCCCCTCCTTATGGACATACCTTTTTCACAGATATGGGCAGACTCATAGTGAATATGATATCTTCAGTAATGGGATTCAACACTAGTGAATACGTTGATAAGTTAAACCTAGTGTTGTTATCAATTTTTACTCTTGGACAACCCCCTGCTGTCAAATATGACTTTTCCTCTTACATTGCTGATACGATTCATGACCAGTTCATGAGACTAGAAGATGAAAAAGTTTTCAAATACTCCACTTTTATATACCATCTTATGATCTATTATCAGTCAGATAATTTCTCCTTCCCTGTCATGAAACTTGACACCAAAGGAAATCCAAGGTCTGTAATCTTCTGGTTTGCAATCTTCCATAATTCCTTTGAGTCCCCTTATTTTTACAATGAATTGATTGACCTATTTTTTCACCCAGAAACCACCTTATTAACAGGAGTTTCCCCTCTTAGGATCAATAATGATATGAAGAAAATCCTTCAACTCTCCAAGAAATACAGGATAGGTGATTGGTACATATACCATAATCATACAAAAATTAGGATATATGGGTGTGAGCTCTGTCCTTTCAAGCTACCAAAGTATGTTCCGATGAGGCTCTTTGCCTTATAATACTTCAGACAAATGATAAATTCAGACCTAGTCAATTTTTATAATGCCAAGAAGAAAGCTCAACTCAGAATCAAGAGTCAATTAGGCCCTTTTGTCTGTAATACTAGGGATGCAGGAAAAGAAGCGGAAAGAATTCTAGAAGATTATCTCAAGTTGAAAAAAAGTTTTTGGTGGGTACCTTATGACCCTAGCAGCTTTATATGTGATAGAAGAATGAAAAATAGATTGTCACCATACCTTCACCATAGGATTCTAGAGATTGAACAATTTGCAAACATGGATGAATGGATGGAAGGGACCTTAGTAGAAAAGGATAGTGAACAGGTCAATGTTGAAAATGTTATGAAAGATCTTGAGAAAATACTTGACCTGGATTCTTTTGGGCAGGTACAAAGACCAGGAATTGGCCCTTCCTCTGCTGGAACCTCTCAGCAACATTTGCAGGAAACCAGTGCACCAGCCACAGTAACATCCAAAGGCAAGGAAAAAGAGACTAGTACACAAGCCACAGAGCAATTCACAATGTCGGAGCAGCCTGAAACTTCCAAGGAACAGGCCCAAATGCATATTTCTCCCACTCAGGTCAATGTGGAAAAACCTGTAATCTTGCAAACTCCCAAAAATGAGGAAAAAATCAAAAAGAGAGACGCAGAAACAGCTACCCCTATCAGTGGACCTTCAGAACAGCCTGGTATCAAAAGGCAAAGATTAAATCCTCTCTCAGAAGAAGAAGTTGTTGAAGAGATCACTGATAGTTAGAGGAGAGAAGGGTTAGATAGCCAGCAAACATTCACAATCAGTGGGACATCCACCAATTCATAGAGAAAAGAGCTAGAAATACAACAAAGTGCAAAAGTATCATCCTTTAGACCACCAGCGAAGGATGCTTGGGATATTAAAAAGACATTTATAAACATAAAATCCAGAAATGATCCATTAAGACTTCAAGTTTATAATCAATATTTAAATATGGCCCCCAAAAAATGAACAAAGATTGATGTCAGCCTATGACATCCAGGAAGGTAAAATGGTGATGAGTCATTTCAAGCCTAAAGTGCAGCAGCCTCAAACAGCAGAAGATTATGTTAGAACCAATTTTGATGTTATGGAAAAAGATATTCATTCTTTGGATCAAATTGAATTACATAAAAAAACTAGAGAGATGATTTATTCAACCTTGACTGGTAAGTCAATGATGGCCCAACGATTACAAAATTCCTTGGATAGTACAACTTCTCAACTGCATCTGGAAAAAGCTTCCTCCCAGGCCAAGGATAACATAATAAAATCTTTGGAAGAAATAATTATTGGATTGGGTCATAATCCCAAAGATGTTAAGGCTACAGAATCCTTGATCAAAAAGAAAGATGATGATATTGCAGCCCTAAGGAAACAATTAAAGTTGCCACCTTCAAGGCATCCACAGACTTCTGAGATCATAAAGAAAAAATCTAAAGAAGAGCTGATGGATTTGCTCTTAAAACTTAATGAGCAACTAAATGAGACTGAACAAGAACTTGAAAAAGCATTAAAGGACAAGCAGGGAGAGTCGACCTCTCAGCCTCCCAACGTGATACCAGTAGTCTCAACAGCAGTCCCTTCTACCCTTGGGACAACACTAGTATCAAACATCACAGCAGCCACAACAGAAGTGGTCATAGGTACAACAACAACAGGGTAGTCAGCAAGACTAGCACAGGGTAACACTGCCAATTTAAGCACAGAAGAACTAATAAAATCAATGGAGGAATTGAAGCTCCAAGTTACAGAGCTCTAGAAAGCAAAGGTACAATTTACTACCTTGGAACAAAAGTATGATCTCTCAAAGATAATGGTTGCAGAAAAGACAAGAGAGATCAATAGGTTAGAAAAATTGGTGAAAGCATTAGAAAAGGATCTCACATTGAAGAAACCTTTGAAAGAAATCAAATAAATTCTTTGGGTCAACATCACTCAATAAATAAATGATGTCTGGCCATCAATCCAAATAATGTATGATAAAAATGATTTAGTTAAACTGGCTCTAGAAGAAGTTCAAAAGGCAAGGGCAGAATTAGGAAATATGCCTGAAGAAGCCAGCCAGCTCATACAATTTTTAAATACCAAGAATAAATATCAGCTTGAAGAGCTGGGCATTCAGGATATAACAGGGACAATTTTGGAGGTAAAAAAGGTTTTTACTAAAATAACTCTGATGCAAAATCTAGAAAGAAGGTGCCATGATATGCAGGAAGAAATCGATGCTTTTACAAAAAGATTGGATATTTTGCAGAGTAAAGGGTTTCCAATTCCTTTAGTTACTCATGATAAAATAATGATTCATTAGAGCTATGTTGAGAAATTAAATAAATATGAAGACAACCAAGCAAGTCCATCGTCAAGTTCATCCGCAACAAAAGCATGGCCTACAGGCAAAATTCTTTATGACAGTCTGGAAAATTTGTTTTATCTCGAACATGAGGTAAAGAACTTATTTCCAATTCAGCCTACCTTTTTCAGATACACAGAAACTGATGAGACCCTAAGAAAGCTTCAAATAACTAGGATACCAGAAGGACAATGTTGGGAAGATATGTTGGACATTTTGTAAAAATATTCTTGGATGAATTTTGATTATTTACTACAGTAAGTAAGGGTACAAAGGATAAATAGAGATCAAACAGGTCAAAGTGTATCAGTACAGGTAAAGAGTATCAGTAAAAACAGAGCAGCCAGCATAGAGTTACCAAAGAAGATAGTAGCAAGCCAAATCATAGGGCCTGCCTCCAGCACATTCATAAAAATAGGAAGAGCACAACATCGGTTTACCTTTTCTCCTATTTACGAGACTATTTGTCTCTATTTTCTTGTAATTTATTAATAAGTCATCCTAAAATATATCTCACTCTGTTAAGAGATATTTTTTATAATTTTTTGTATAAATACTCCCTCAATTAGAGTATTGAGGGGGGTGGATTCTTAGACTTTGTTTTAATACTGATTATTTTGGAAAAAACTATCGTTGGACAAATTTCGCATGGCTAGCTGGATAAAGAATTGACGCAAAGGACTTTTCACAGGATTCTTGAGTCAGATAACAGATCAATAAGTCTTCTATCTCATTTTTTCTAAAGTTTTATACTTGTTTATTATACCATATATGTTTCATATCTGAATGATAAACGGAAAAGAATAATTCAGAAAGTGCTTGAGTGCAATTTGTTTTCAATCCTTGTTATTCTTAATGTTTTCCTCTGAACTAGTATGAACAGTGAATTCTTAATTGCTCCTATTTCCTAGTTTATTCATTCTGATTATTTGGTAAAGAATTCTTAATTTCCCTTTATTAATAATCATTCAAGTTCCCTCTTTCGAATAGGTTGAAGGATTCTTAATTTCCCTTCACTCATTTTGAGTCCATTCCATTCATTTTAGATCTTTAGTTGTTCCCTATTTGATTACCTTGCCCTGTGAAACCATCCCTTGTTAAAAGACTAAATCCAGTTAAGCCATCTTTCTTTGACTCCATTAGCCCAATGGCCTAAACTATTCGGTCCTACCCCTATGCTATTGAATTCCATCACCCAAACACAATCAAAATCCCTAAACTTTCATAACTAGCCTAATATCTTTCAAAACAAAGCTAAAACTTAAAGAGAGAGCCCTCTCTGGGTACAAATTGGCTAGATTATGTACCTAAAATTTGGTTTGTGGTTACCTCGGACCCCTTTCCTCTTCCCAACAACTTCAAGGAAAATCTGAGTGATAACAGAACTGGTGTAGGGTGTCTCCAATTCCGAGCTACATGCAAGTATCTCTCTCTCTACACATAATATATAGAAAATAAACTATAATGTATTTTGACTATACAGTTTTTCCTAGACTGCACACATTAGGGGGAAACTGTTAACACTAGAAAATCATACAAGAAAAAATGACATTATTTAATGTTAGAGAAGAGGATTTACAGGGTTGAGAGACATTAGAGAATCTGAAAGTATTTTAAAAATATCTAAGGTCTGAGGAAAAATCAAATTTGAACTAGTCAAAAATGCTTTTGCACGCAAAATCCTTCGATAAGCGCGCCCTTGTGCGCCTTTTGACCTAAAAAGTGCGCAATCCTGGGAGTGGCGGAAGTCACTTTTAGGGACCACAAAAAGCACACTCCAGGACATTGATTCCACACTTGAAGCCACCTAAGGACAACCACCCAAGCCTCCTTAAGACATTAAGGGAGAACACAATGGAATAAATGTGGCACACAATGGAATCACCCTACTCTCTTGGGTCACCATCCACAATGTACCAAGAGAGGGAAGGAGGATTTTAATTCTTCTATAAAAGGCCACCAAGAGATGAACAACTTGAGAGCACATTGTTGTGTTGGCCAAAATTTCCCCAAGCAATACCAGCAGTGTGTGATCCAGAGTAGAGATATAGGGGACTTAGCTGTTGGTCATCAAACAACTCCAATCCACCATCGTGGAGAGAGGGAGACTTTGCGCCAAGGCAGATCGGAAGAAAATAAATCCTTGCATCGAGACTTAGAACCCCAAGTTCTAATGGTCCCTTGGCAAGGGGGTTAAAGTTTCATCCTTATTTCCTACCAGCACTCAATAAGAGGGGACATAAGTGTTTCCTTTTGGATTATTGAAGTTTTTTTAATCTATTTAGAGCTTTTGTATTATTTGTTTTAGTTTTTAGTTTAATTTTTATGTTTTAATATGCATGATATTTCTCTATCTAGTATGTTTATGTTCTGGCATGTTCCACTAACTTGCTTGACTCCATATATTTTCTTCCTGTCATCAATAACTTAAGAGGGAAAACCACACCCCTTAAGTTGGTGTGATTTCATATATATCTTCATCAAACACACCAACACACTTATATTACTGGAACATCAAAACAGGTGAGGAATATCATAGTAGGGTGGGAGGTAGAAATCAAATGTCGAGCAGATGAGGAGGTGTAGGAAGAGGACTGGGAAATTTTGATTCTAGAAGGAAACAAGTATGGAAAGTGTTAGGGTCCCGTGATTTCGTAGATTGGTATACCAAATGACAAGGTAACATGGAACCAATCTTTGGAGTTCTAGGACCTAGCCTTCCTGGACTCAGAAAGGGATCTCTCTATTTGGTGCAAAGTATGTGTTTTTTTTACTCTAGGGTTTTGATTTTAGGCTAGTTGTTAAGTATAGGTTTTGTTGATTGTTTTGGATGGGTAATTTGGTCAAGTGTAATAGGAGGAGTGAGAGTATGTCAAAGCCATTAGGCTATGGAGTCAAATAAAAGTCAAGGGTGCCTCAATAATGAATCAGAGAGTAGTGCAAGGCCAATTTAGCAAGGTGAATGGATCCTTAAGGTTTATGAGTGAAGTGGGATGGACATCAAGTTTGTGAATAAGGTATGGAAAGGGAAATCAAGAATCATTTTTCAAATACCTAGGAACAAGGAGGTCTTAAATATGATCAGCAAAAGATACTAAGGAAGAGCTAGGGAAAACCATTTACTATATGATAATATATTAAACCAATAAACATCCAAGATAAACATTTCAGTGAAACATAGAGAGCATAAGAGCTTCTATCTTTAGAAATTCACCTTCAGAATTTGGGGAAAACATATAAGATAGCACAATAACTCAATTTATGAAGAGGGAACTCCTAAACATCATAAACAAGGCTATAATAACTCTGAAACAAATTGATAAGCATGGACAAAGGGCAAGATCGAACGAGACATCTTTGACTTAACGTAGCAGACAATATTTCAAAGAAAAGGCTTCAAGATAGGGTTTTGAAATCTTCAAACAAGCAGGGCATACCGTGAATCATATTTGTAAACTAACATACTAACCATTCATGAAACAAAAACAAGTTTTAGTGAACCTAAGGAGCAATCAAGAATTCCTTAAGCAGACCAAACAGAAGAAAACATCAAGGCTATAACAAACAGGAGGATTGAGGTGCCTCAAAGAGCATGTCCCAACCTATAATTTTCTGATTTATAGCAGCTAAGAGAAATGAAACATAATGATAACAAGGAAAACAATAGAAAAATTAGGAAGACATCACCAGTCACCAAGCTAAGGAATCCTGCAAACAAGCTTCTCCATCATCAAGCCAAACAAGCCATTCATCAACCCCACAACTCCAATTTCTTCTCCAACCTCATGAAACCATGTATATTTCTCTCAAAGCTCATCAAATGCCAAAAAAATACATAGGGGCCTCATTCTCTATTTATGGAGCAAAGGAGGACTAAAATCCTAAATGTGGTAGGAAAATTTCAAATTTAACCAGAAATGTCATTTATGGCCAAGAGACCATGCAAGGCCCAAGGCACATAATATCCTAAGAAATAAATGCCAAAATAACTATTTGCACCTAATTCTAGAGTAATTTGCCTTAAAAAACTCAAAAATATCTATTTGCAATAAATGAGTGTGTTTTGTTGACTTCTGGTCCAAAACACACGAGGCAGTCTCTGTGCATAGCGCCACTTCAGCAGAAAATAGGGTCTCTTGTGGATGAGTTTTGGACCCCTTCCCGACACCGGATTTGGCTCCTTGATGGCTCGTTGGAAAGCCTGATGAGTATAATTTCCAGAAATTCTTGAGTTTTTCTAAGCGATTTCCATTTACCTATTCAAAAACCAATTTTCCCAACACTCCTCTGTGAGCAGCACATGGTCTGAAAATGAGGCATAAAGGTCAAAATTTTGATGTTTTTTGAACTTTTGGGGGGTCAAAACTGCTCCAAATGATCTGAAATTTGGTGAGAAGACTGCTGGTGATGAGAGGAATCTAAAAAAGAAAATTTTGCAAGTTGAGGATGCACCAATTTTGTGCGTAGCGCCTAGGGTGCTGCGCACAGAGGCCTCAAAATTTCAAAAAGATATAATTTTGTTTAATTTCCCCAAAAATTGGTGGAGAGGTCCCTCAAGAGGTCTTGGACACTTGTTGAGAATCCTCGGCCAAAAATCCAAGGCCAACATGCTTTTTTTCTCTTTTTAGGATTTCTAGCTCCATGAGGGCCTCCTTCAGTTTGCCACAAGCAAGCATGTTTTTCTTTGCATAGTGCTTGGTCATTTTCTTTTGGAGAGCAACGCCCCTCTTCACCTCCTTGAAATGCATATGCTCCTCTTTGCAATAGTGAATGACACATTATGCCATCTCAAAATCTCTTTCCCTCCCTAAGCTGTGCATCCTTGGTCAAAAGTAGCAATCTGGTGCTCATCTCTTTGTCCTCATTGTCACTGTCTAGATCAATGAATTGAGGCTCTTGAGAAGTCTTCTTGATTATTTTACTCCTCACCTTTACCTGCTGCTCACTCCTTTCCATCTTTTCCTTGGGCTTGATAGCTGGAGAAGATATGGCCCTTTGCCTTTTTGAGGTAGCAAACACATCTCTCTTTCCTCTGTGATATGTGCATGTGAGAGGAGTGATGATGGTTTTGGAGGTTTTTCCATCATTGCCTTGACCTTTGTTGTTGTCACAAGCCTTTTCATTTTTACCATGGCTTACATGAGTCACCTCATTCCCCATTAGATCACTGCCTTCTTGATCTTTAGCATCATCATCATCTTTGTCTTCCTCATTGTTTTCAATACTGCCACATTGGCCTTCAAATTGATCATTACCTTCTTCACTTTCCTCACTTTGGCTCTATCCTTCATTAATGTGTTCTTCTTTATCATTCCCTACACTGTCACTTTGATTTTCTTTGTCATTAAGAGGTTGATTAGTGTCATGACTGTCATGACTATTTCCTTAGCTGCCTTGCTCATCATTGACTGTCTTATTAGTGCTATTGCTTTGGTCACTGCATGCCTCTTCAAAATTTGTTTCAGCCTCATTATCTTCTTGTTCTTGGTCTTATTTTTCCTCATCATCTCCCTCTATGTCTTCATCTTCATCATCTTCATTCATTTTGTCATTGTTTGCACTATTATTGTTCTCATTGTCATGCTCAAGCACATTTTTCTCTTGACTGTCATGTGCACTTTCTTGCTAACTATCATCCTTATTATTTTCTTCATTATCCTCTTGGTCTTCATCTTGCTTATCAACAATACCTTTTTCTGCACTTGGGAGTGATTCCTTTGTATTATCACTATCACTGTCTTGCTCCAAGTGTTCACTGTCTTTACCTTCATGGGTGTCATGTTCATCTTCCTCTTCCTTGTCATCATCACGGGCCTGCTGCTCTTCCTCATCAATCTCTGTGTCTACCCCACTATTTTCATCACTTCCATCATTATCTTCTTGTTCCTTATTGCTGTTGTCACCTCCTTGTTCCTCATCAAACTCTGTAATTGCCTCACTTTTTTCATCATTTACATCATCATATGTTTGTTCTTCATTGCTACTGCTACCTCCTTTTCCATCATTACCACTAACATTATCTTCACTTGATGCCTCAGGATAAGAGGAAAGAGGTAGGTTTCCTTGTGGAGAAGGCATAGGTGGAGGTGATGGAGGAGTGGAGGTAAGTGAGTGTGAAGTGGAGGGGAAATTTTGTTGAATGAAGGCTTGGGGATTTGCAAATACATCATCTGAGGTAAAAAATTCCCAAGGGATTCTGTTCTGCTGCAACTAGTGTAAAACAATCATCTTAATCGAGTGGTGGAAAGGGCTTTGCATTTGGTGGGCATAAATCCTTTTCTTGACCACTGAAGCCATCTTGTCAATGCTTCGGAAGAGATAGTATGGTAGGTTTAGCAATTTTACCTTGGTGAAGTGCATAATAAGCCTTATGTGATATGAATAAACCCTGGAGTACCTCCCCTCACAAGTGAAGTATTTGATGATCTGCCTCATCAGTAGGGCACATCTCTCTAGCAAGTGGGAGAAGGGAAAAACAACCTTGCAGCCCTGTTGACAACTAGGTTTGAGGAAGGGCTCATAGTAGCTCAAAGCCAACTTCTTCTGCTTGAACCATCTCTCACCAATATTTTGTATTCCTGTGGCTTTGGCAATGGATTTATATGAGAGTTCAAAATTTACTCTTGCTAGGTTGACCTAGTGGTTTTGTAGGCTGAGGATGAACAACCTAGTCAAAACTGAGTGGTTTTGGACTTGTTTTACCTTCTCACAGAAATTATAGCACCCAACATCTTGAAAACATGTAAGGATCATGGGGGAGGAGGTGATTTTAATGGTAGCCAAAGGCTCAAACCTATTAGTTCTTACTCCCTTGTGCTTTGGCTTGATAGGCCTTTGGCCCTCATCACTGCTGGTACTAGTTTCTCCCTCAGACATGGTGACTGATTATAGGACAAAATGATTTTTAGCTTGGTGAGAGCCTTTAGGTTTAGGGAGGGAAAATGAGTGATGTGAGGGCAGATTTTAGCAAATTAGGAAAAAATGAAGTAGGTCTAGGAAATTTTTCAGAGCTTTAGGAGGAGGCTTTCTTGTATTTGAGTGTCTTTAGGCTAATGAAAACTCCCCAATTTGTAAACCCTGCCCTAGAAGGTCAAATATTTGATTTTTATGAAGATTAGGGTTTGGGCACATTAGGTCATTGAATTTCTCCTTTGATTATGCATGTAAAAATAAAAATTTGGAAGGCAAAAAGAGGGGCCACCAACCTTGTCTAACTTTGTGCAGGGGGCTTGGAGGCAAAAAAATTGATTTTTGGAAATATTTGAGAAATTTGAACCAAAATTTGTCTGTGTGCAACACCACCAGATAGGTTGTTCCCGTCGAGCCTTCGTGTGCATAGCGCCAGGTCAGGTCGGTAGTTTGAATAGTTTGTGCGCAGCGCCAGAGGGTTCTATGGGCACCTCGGGCAGTTTGTCGGGCCTGTCAGTCCTCCCAGTGCACAGCGTCGTTGAACTGGCAGGCACGTCGAGTCGGTCTGAGCCTATGTGTAGCTCCCTGGTTGGTGCATAGCGCCTGTCCTATGGTGTGTAACGCAATGTATTTTAACACTGTGGCTGCCTCCTCTGTGCGCATCGGCGACGGCCTAGTGCATAGCACCTCCGTCGGGGCGTAGCGTCCGAAAATGTTCAACCACAATTGCAGAAACCCTAAAAAATTTCTTTCAATGGCTCTCCTTTCTTTTGCAAAGACACAAATGAGTTGAGGGGAGAGGGAAAGGAGGCTTTTATACCCTTTTGGAAAATAATAATTTCATGCCAAAACCCACTTTCCTAATGTTTATTTCTCTTCACTTTTTCACTGTCTTTTTGGCCTTTTTTGTCCTATAGGTGGTAGAGTCCCAAAAAATGGTCTTTTGTCTTGCTGGTTCAGCTTGGCACTTCCCTTGAATTTGACAAACTCTTCACAAGTCGAAGTTGTGCCTTTTACCCACATTTATGAACATGAACCCCTTTAAAAAAGTTTATTTTGACAAAGTTTGATGAAAATAGGTAGATAATGACATTATTATTTTGTTTTGAAGATTTTCTTCACTATGTCCTTTCCGTGAATTTCAATGCTTGTAAACAGTAAACATGTGAAAATTTTTGGCACTTTCACCTTGGAGTCCTCAACCCTACACCTTTATGCCTTTGATTGCTTGGTGGATAGACTGAAAAGAAGAATTTTTCCCTCTCCTATAACTGTCATTTTGTCATGTTTATTACTGTGAATCAATGGAGACTTTTTTGGTGTGAAAACCCTAGCAGCAAGCATCAACAGAAGTTTGGTCTTTAGATGTGTCATCATTGTGAGAAAGATGAGGTTTGTTTGTCCTTACCAATTTTCATGTAGGTAACCGTTTGTGACAATCCTGTAGAAGTGTCACTTATGGCTAATCTATCTCTTACAGAATATACCTTTGATAAGGAAACCATTTTGGAGGCTTCTCTACTTTTTAGACCAATCATATGTTTGTTCCTCAAACCAGTTTGACAATGATATATGTCTTGTGGGGGGAGGTGAGAAATTTAAACCATTTTGTGCCCTCCCCTGTCAATTCTGTTTTTGCATGTGCTTACACAAATTCTTCCTTTGATCACTGTCTTTTTGGAGTTTAACACTTTTCTTCTTCAATAGTGAGCCCATGCTTATCATAATTACCTCTTTAGGCATTTTTAACTCATGCTTGCCTCCTTTGATCCTTCTTAAGAGGCCTTTGACTGTATTTTGAAACTTTTGGCGTTTGTGCTGATACTCTTTGCCATTTTCTTCCTTTGGAAAGGTGAAAATAGTGCTTCTTTGTCAAACCCTAGAGGGAAGCTTGAAACCCTTTACATGCCATCTGTTGTTATGAAGGAGGCTTTATCATTATTTTTTGACCAATTTTTCATTCTTCCCAAACTCCTAGGTTTTAGGGTTGCTTTGAAAAAAGTAAATAGTGTTGTCTTCTAAGTTCTCTGAAACTTCTCAAACTCATTAATTATTTCTAAATAATATTCAATGTGCAGTTGATGGATTTGAGGTGGTATTTGCCCTTGTAGCCGTAGTATTGATTCCTTGTTTGGCCAAAATAGTCACAAACCCTGATATTCTTCAAACATAGGCCTTGCTTCCTTCTCTTTGTTGTTGATGGTATATTTTTTATGATTCTCCCATTACCTTACCTTTTGCTAGGTTGATGGCCATTTGATTCTTTTGCAGAAATGTGAGCAAGGGGCAGTTGTCCGCTTGCAAGATTTGTGCTTTAGGCCAAAAAGCCTTCCTTGAATGACCTCTTTGATGAGTTTTGGATAAAATCACTTGTCCCTTTCTTCTTTGAATGCAGTTTTTTTATAAAGTAAAAACAAATTTTGTAGGATACCAAATCCACCCTATGACTTTGTGAAACCCTAGGTGACCTAGTGGAAGGTTCCTTGGACTTGGCTTTTGGACTGAAACCTATAATTTGGGATCATCAATTGTAAGATAGAGTTTATGATAAACTAATGTATTGAAGATACAAAATCCAATGTACTTGATTTATCTAAAGAGCCTACAGAGATAGTTTGAGACCATCAATGCTTGGGGTATTTTGGGGAGACACAATAGAGCTATTTGATTGGTGGCCTTAGGTAGTAGTGGGGGGGGTTTAGGAAAAAAACAAAACAGAGGATTTGGGTCAAAGGTGGCAAGATATAGTCAAACTGAGTGACATGAGCTCCTAATGGGTTTTATGGGATTGGTAAGCAGAGCTTGACATGATGAAATGATGAAATAGTGAAAAATTATCTTAAGGATAATGAAGGCAGTGATATTTCTAGAACTCACAATGTTTATGAACTTTGTTTCTAGAAATATTGGGATAATCATTTAGTCATCAACAAAGGAAAAAATTAGTGATGACTAACAGTGGCTCCACTTGGGGAGGGCAGCTCCTTTTCAGGAGGTGTCCATAACTTTAGATCTCTAGATTTATGGAGACCGGTTCCTCATGCATTGGGCATATTTTTACCTCTTCTCATTTGGTGATGTTTTCTTGGAGTTGTGAACTCAATAATCTGAAAGGCATGATTAGCTCAACTTCATCTCTACCTACCCAACCTACTTGCCTAACATTTTTTCTTCCTTAGGTGCATTTGTACTAGCAACCTTGACATATTTTTATTTTGAAAACAAAACAAACTATCTATCTCTATCTTATTTCCTCCAGGAGTTCAGATTACGCTAATGAACTCCTTTTATTCTCTACCTAGACTATTCAACTGTCAAGATTAAGCTAGTTGACAGGATTCATTCACTAAGATATAAACATGAAATTGAAAGCATGGTTAAATCAGGATTAGACAATCTGACTTACCATAGGTTTGTGGCAAAAAACAAGCTGCACACAAATGTTATTGTTTTACAAAATAAGACTAGAAAAATCAGGGCTAGGATACATTGTTTGCTATTCATCCATATTTTTCTCTTTGGTTATGTTTCAAGCATGTGGAACCAATATATTTCTCCCTAATCTATCCTTTGACAAGTCAAGCTTGAATATTTTGACCAACTATCTTTCACTAACTTATCAAAAATAAATTTAAAACATGTTTCAGCCATGACTAGGCTAGATGACTGAAACAAGACTTCTTTATGCACTACTAGTGGTATTTTAGGCTAACACACTTTTAGTAGTTCTATTTTTTGGGTATGGGGCTTTACCTATTTTCAAATCTTCCCTCTTTTCTATTTTTTTTCATGTTTTTTTGTGTTTTTCTCTTTATAACTTTTCTTTAAACATTGGTATGTACAGCGAGTGAGAAATTCAAACTAAGGCTCTAAATGGCCATGGTATTTGATTACCCTGTCATCCACAGGATCATCTACCAAACCTTTATCATTCAGCCCTTGTAGATAAGGAACCTGGCTATCCATCTTTGAGGGCTTTGTACAAGATTTTTTGCCAAAAATATTCAAACAGGCCAAGTTCTCCTTTATACTTCTTCTTGGAGTTTTGTTTCCAAAACTTGTTTCTATGAAAGAAATTGTTTAGATGAAGAAGGCATTCTTCATCAGCTCTCAAACAAATGACAATGTCATCAATGTATATCATATTGAAAAATTTTATAACAGGTGCCATGGCCTCTTTGAAGGTGTCTTCAACATTTCTTATTCCAGGAAAAATTTGGTCAAGCATGTAGTCATCCCAAGGAACTTTGAAAATGTCTTTGTGTTGATTGATTTGAAGTGGTATCATCTCATGAAAATCTGAAACACTACCAATCAATGTCACCTTGTTAGAAATTCCTATTTTTGGAATAGGATGATTTATCTTGGGAAAAGGGTATTTGAACTCCATGGAGGCTTTGCCTAAGTGTCTGAAGTCCATATGTGGTCTGTACCATTTGGATTTATTTGTCAGTGATAGAATTTGTCCAAAATTTTCATAGTTCTTCTTGGCAAAAGGCCCTTTTTGAACAATGTCCATGTCATCAGGCTTTGAGCTTTTACTCCTATATACAAGCGCATCTTGAAACTTTTTGCACAAACCTTAAGTATTTCAGTTTTGTGTGTAGTGGCAAGGCTTTGGATAACTCAATCACTTTGGGTCTTCTTAGACTGCCTATATTGTATCCCTCTATATTAGTTTCAACATACATCCCTTTAGGATTGATGGCAACATCAGTGAGAGTCAACAGATTTTCTGGAGGGACAAGACTTTCTGATAATGAGGTGTCTAGACAAGATAAAAACACAAGACCCCATTGATTCAGATTCCCCAATATTATTGTTCTGTGAGGGAATTTTAGTGCTTTGGGGTTGGTAAAAGGGAATCTTTGTGTTTTTGAGATTTGACCTTTATTTGAGCAACCTGATTCATACTCCAAACTGACTCTTGGTTTTGAGATTTCATTTTTAGTTTGTAGGAAGGCAAGTTTGGTTTGTCATCATGTGTTTGTTCAAGGCTGCTATAGTTCTGAATATTGAGTCCTTCATGTACATACTGGTTTGGTTGTTGTAGTGTGACTTGATGTGTTTCAACTTCACATACCTACTCATTAATGTCTTCCTCATTATATAAAATAAAAGAATCAAGATCTGAGTGAATAGAATAAAGAGGAGTATTATCTGGCATGTCTTGACTGCTAACCATATATTTCATATGTGACTCTCGGTATAATCTCCTGGTTTGGTTAAAAACAGGGATGGTAGCATAGGAAATATCTAGTTGAAGGTTCCCCTAAAGCTTGGCTCCCCAAGATCTAGATAAAAGCATGCCATACTTGGGAGGAATATCTGCCACTACTATGTCCATGACTAAATTCTTAGCAGGCACTTGTGCCAGGTTGACACAAAGGTCCTTGATCAGGCTAAAAAATTTGACCCTACTCGAATTGAAGGAGTACAGGTCTTTGTAAGGTTTAGTTATTTCTAGGCCTAACCTATCCATCAAAACTTTGGGCATGAGATTGTGAGAGGCACTGCAATCCAGCATGGCATTATGTAAGATTTTGTCATGTATGTTTAAGCTGATATAGAAAGGGGGAATGGCTCCTTCCTGATACTTTCCTTCTATTTTGGGTCCAAACAACAACTCAGGTGTGTCATCAGCCAAGTGAAAAGTGTCAGCATCATTTCCTCTGTTCATTACCTTCAACATCTGATACCTATACATTGGTTGGGTAACTAGTTTAGTGAGGGGCATATTTATCTTGATTTTGGAAATTTCTCCCTCAAAAATGAAAGGTACTAGTATTTTGGATATATTCACATCAGCCTTATCAGCCATGAATCTTTCCACATTTTTAATCTTCTGATCCTGATTTGGAGCTTTAGACAAAATGGTTTTCTCAGGGTTACTAGTGGAGGTACTAGGATAGCTAAGGTCTTTGTTTAGCTGGCTGATTTTTCCTTTGTTTGTTTCAGCTTTCTTAGCCATGGTGTTGACATTCTCTGTTGTTTTCTGAGGGGTGTTTTCAGGTACTTTTCGAACAACACCATCTATTTGGTCTTTCTTGGTTGAACCTAGGTACTTTTTTCTCCTAAGATCATATTTCTTATGGATTTCCATGATGGCATTTTCAAATCCTAATAGGTAATCCTTAGAATCCTCATAGTTTGTGTCAATTTGATCTAAGGAAAAGAAACCTTGTTATTCTTCGGTGAGAAAAACATCATCTTCATTATCAGAACCTATTATATTTATATGGTTTTCTTCAGGTTCTATAATTTTGCCTTCCTCTTCATCTACAAAGTTTTGTTGAAAGGGAGGTCTGATTTTTTGATCACTTTCCCTTGGTTTGATTTGAGGAGTGTCTCTTTTGAAGTTCTGAGCTCTATTTCGGTTTTGGGTATTAGCTTGGTTTTCTCTAGGAGGTGTCCTTTAGTTCAAAATTATCCTTTCTATCATTCTCTCCATAGTTCTCATTAGGCTGTCCATTTTGGTATCAGAAGAAGAGGTTGAGGGCATAGTTTCATCCTTGTAGGTTACTCTCTTTTCAATCAAGTTAACCTCTGCACTAATTTCTGCCCTTTGCATTTCTTCTAAGGTTTCAGTGTCTCTTTCTCTTAATTGGAAAGTCATGTTAGGATCAAAACCTTCAAGTAATTTCACTAGTGCTAGGTCTTGTGGAGGTTTCATGTGAGGTGGAAGGGAGTTGTACACACTGTTAAACCTGGTGCAATAATCTTGCACACTTTCCCCTACATTCCTTTTGAGATTTTTATATTCATACAGGATTTAGAGGGGGTTTTTATTGACTTCCCATTTTTTTAAGAAAGTTTGGTAGAGGGAAGGGAGATCATTATTGAATTAGGAGTTAAGGCTTTGAACTATTTTTTGGCTTCTCCTCTTAAACTTTGCGCAAAAATCCTCATTTTAATAGTTTCTTCTTCTATATCCATGTAACCAAAAGCATCATTGATCCTATATACATTTTTTTGGGCAGTGATGGATTCAACCCCTGTGAAATGAGGGATCTTGGACTGATAGTCATTTGGAAAAGGCACTAGAGGCTGAGGTAAAACCACAGGAGAATACCAAGCTACCATGATGGAAGCTAATGGAGGATTTACAAGAGGTGGGTTAATGAGAGGGGGTGTGTGATGAAGTGGAGTGGTTTGCACAATGGTGGTATGGATGGGTGTGGTGGAAGTACTTGGACCAACAAACTGATTTTGAGTATATTTGGTATGGAAAGAGTTGAAGTGATGGAGAAGCTGAAAATCAGGTGGTGTGGAAGGAGAGGCTTCTTTGCTATAACTCTACTGCAAATCTAAGGGTTCAAGGTCAGTTTGGTCAATATCAGTTTGAGACAGGTTTCTGAAGAGGTTCCTTGTATGGTGCAAGTAAAACTGGGGATCTTGCAAAGTTGTAAGATGTTCAGGTACATAGCTTGTTCTATGGATGGTCCTAACAGTGGTTAAGTTTCCAGATCTAGAAGTTTTCCACAAAATCTTCTCTAGGTTATCAACTATGTTGGGAGGGTTTGGGTCTAGATGAGATCTGGTACTGATCCTATGTGAAGCCAGATTTCAAATTTCAAAATTCAGAGAGGCTGAAAGTATTAGTACTGTTTATGAAGGCTGGCCTCTCTTAATGGTTGGTAAACTCTTACATTATATAAGTGGGCTCAAAAACTTCTCAGGGTTGGTGTGAAACAAATATAGGAATTCAAATGAGTGCTAATGAAGTAATAGGCCTACTAGAGGCTAGTGGAGTCACCAGGTGGAAAGTTTTAGCCTTTTTGAAGGTAAAATGTGTTATGGTCCACCACCAATAAGTAATAAAAACCAATATAGGGATGTTTTTGGGGTTTTCTGAGTTCCTATATGTAGTCCTAAGGTTTGCAAGAGTGTCCTATAGATGAGTCATCATTTTTCTAGGATGGTGAAACAAATAGAGTCTACTCTTTGGCTGATAGTGTGAGTTCTCAATGATTTGATAAAGGTATCTGAAGTCGTAAGGGTTACTTAGTTTGTCACAGACTCAGATTTTCCATCATGATCACCATTGTGTTAGTGTGGTGGGTAGCAGATAAACCACCAGATACTATCAGTCAATTTTCTAAGCTTAACTGAAGGTTTAAATTAGTCTATAGGAGTTTGTTAGGCAACTATTTACTCAGAAGGTCACACCGTGATGACTAGAATGTTAGGGTGGCGATGAGGTAGCAGATAAACGACCAGATACTATCAGTCAAGGGTTTCTGAATCCTAAAGAATACTTAGATTGTCACTAACTCAGAAGGTCCCACCGTGATCTCCAGAATGTTAGGGTCCCTTGATTTGGCAAATTGGTATACCAAATGATAGGGTAACATGGAACCAATATTTGGAGTCCTAGGACCTAGCCTTACTAGACTCAGAGAGGGATCTCTCTTTTGGTGCAAAGAATGTGTTCTTTTTGCTCTAGGGTTTTGATTTTAGGCTAGTTGTTAAGTGTAGGTTTTGTTGATTGTTTTGGATGGTTAATATGGTCAAGTGTAATAGGAGAAGTGAGAGTATGTCAAAGCCATTGGGCTATGGAGTCAAATAAAAGTCAAGGGTGTCTCAATAATGAATTAGAGAGTAGTGCAAGGCCAATTTAGCAAGGTGAAAGGATCCTTAAGGTTTATGAGTGAAATGGGATGGACATCAAGTTTGTGAATAAGGTAGGGCAAAGGGAAATCAAGAATCCTTTGTCAAATACCTAGGAACTGTTAGTCATCAGTATTTTTCACCTGTTTTTGATGACTATATGCCTTGTCCAGGTTTTCTAGAAACCAAATTCAAGCAATCAATTTGTCCTCTAGAAACCCCCTTAGATAATTTTTTCACTTTTTCCCTTTCTTTCCTATTATGATTTAACTGATAAACCTATCAAAATCCCATCATAGACTGATAGTGATTGTTTTGTCCATAATTGTCACATCTGTGTAAAACCTTTTATCTCTGATATCCAAAATCTTCCTATTTCACAAAATTTTCTGCCCAGTATAAGACAAGTTGTCTTTTTACCCTCTTACTGCCTAAAGTTATTGTTGATGACCTGAGTGTGTCTAGGAAATCCTTTAAAGTCATGACAAAGTGTCTAGGTTTTAGGTGATGGTGCTTAGGATGAATATCTTAAAAGACCCGTGTCTTGTTAAGATCTCTGTTTTTTTTACTATCAGTCAAGTATTCTTTTCCTTCTATCTTGCAATGCAAATCCATTGGTTCTACCTAGGTCATGCACCATCAGGTTTGTCATGTGTTTTTGCTTCAGCAAAGCTCAAAGGCCAACTAAAGGAAAACAAAGTAAGGATGGTCATATTTCTAAACGGAAGGTGATCAGGCAATCTTCAAGGTCCATCCTCATGGTACAACAAAATTTTTTTCCAAAGATCAAACCACCTTATCAAGAAATCTCTACAGGGATGCCATGATGAATGGCCTTAATCAAAATTGGGCAAAAGAGACACATAAAGGAAAGTCTTCAGTCAAAACACTTGACTGTTTGAACTAAAGGAAATACAGAGTTGAAAAAAAAGAGAACAAACTGGTTTTATCTCTGCAAATTAGGGATACCTAAAAATGTCAAAGATCATCTATCATGGAAAATAAGTACAAAAAATTGGGAAGATACTACACAAATCACTTCATGTCACTTCAGGAGGTGTTTTTCTTCTCTTTCCAAGCATCTAGGATACAACTCTAAAAATCAGTACTATGTGACTAAACAACATGGCAGATTTCTGGCAAAAAGGGCCCTTCCAACAGTCTTTATGCATCAAAGTAAAAGACATGAAAAAGGAACAGTTGCCTTTTTCATACCCCTGCAAACTAGACTAGAAAAATATCAAAGGTGCCATCATCATGAATGAAACTAAGGCTACTGCAAAGGAGCAGTCACACCAAAAAGAGGAAAAGCGGGAAACAAAGGATGCCTTTGCACTAAAGAGGAAAAAGTCAAAATCTGAAAGATGAACTACTGCACAAAAAGAAAGTCACACTAAAAGGAAGCAAACAGCAGGTATGTTTTAATTTGAAAATACAATTTGTTTGATTATCCTCACATCAGTGGAAAATATGTGGAAACAGTTTCAAATATTTGGAAAATAAGCAAATAGACAAGACAAGCCATGTGTCACGCCTAGGGCCATTTTTTCTTCAAAATGTGTTTCTGACCAAAAAGATATGAAATTGACAAAAGTGAGAGAGGTTTTTGTCCATAATAGGCCCAAGAAGAAAAATATCCTTCAGTTTTTATATAGGTATCATGGTTTGGGATAAATTTCAAAAATACAAGTGTCACGGGAGAATTTCTACACGGCTGGAGTAAACTTGGGAAAATACCGTTTTCTCACTGATGGAGTATCCAAATGAGTTTCTTCATGAGTAAAATGAAAACTATACTTGAGGATATTTTCAATGCACTATCATGAGCTCAATTTGGAATTGAGGAAGGCATCCAAAAGTGGCCTGCAACAGCACTCTGCATTTCTACACCAGCATTCACCATTTTTTACTAGTGTTGGGAGAATCAGTTTTTGGACATCCAAATGGACACAAAATGAAACAAATAAAGTATATTTGGAAATTATACATCCATATATTTCCAACGAGCCATCACGGGCCCAATTCCAACACCGAGAAGGCTTCCACAACCTTGCTACAAAAAGACATTTTTGGCGCTGCGCTCCCGAGCGAGAAAGCACAGCACTGCCAGATTTTACTACAGAAAAGGCCAAAATTGAAAATTTTTTCCCAGATTTCGGTATTCATCACACATAAAGGCTTTTTCAAGGTATTTCTCATAAAATTATGCCTCCTCATCCAGTTCTTGAACTATAAAAGTGTTTTTTTATTCCTCACCTTCATTTCATCTACAAAGGGCTGTTTGTTTGAATTTGCAAAGAAATAGCATAATCATTATGCCTCCTCATCCAGTTCTTGAACTATAAAAGTGTTTTTTGATTCCTCACCTTCATTTCATCTAGAAAGGGCTGTTTTTTTTAATTTGCAAAGAAATAGCATAGTCATTATGCCTCCAAAAGGAAATTATGAGTGTCAAGGGCCAAAAAGGCAAGCTTATTCCATCACTCCCTTGTAAAAATCATTGTCACTCACCAATTGGAGCAAAAAGGTATTCCTTGGGAAGCTTTTATCACTCACAATGATTTCACTTCTTCATCTTCCATTCCAGTGCAAATCCTGCCATCCTCATCTCAAAATCCTCCTCATACTCCTTCCTCGCCCTCCACACACTATGTCTTGCCTTTCTCTCATGAGTCACCATCCCAAGCAAGGAAATATTCCATGGATGAAACTAAGCAAGAAGAAAGAAATCATAGTAAGGATGAAATTTATTATGACAAGGAACAAACTAATGAAGAAGAAAAGAAAAACAGTGAGGAAGAAGACAACAAACAGGAAGACAATGAAGGCAGCAAGAATGATGAGGGCATCCAAATAGAGGATAGTGAAGAAGAAAGCAGCAAAGAAGAGAGTGATGAGGGCAGCCATACATAAAATAGTAAAGAAGAAACTGATGAAGATGAGGGAGAGTTTGAGGATGAACAGGAGTTTAATGAAAATGAGACAAACAACAAGGAAGATGGGGATAGCAGTAGGGTTAACAGTCAAAATAGTAAAAGCCTAAATATAAAAGAAAGTGGCACAAATGAAGACCAAATTCAAGGAGGAAGCAGTCACAACAATGAGGAAAGTGTTGAAAAGAGTCAAAACAATAGAGATATGAATGAAGATAGAGATAAATTTGAAGAGGAAAATACAGCAGACCTAGACACCTCTCACCAAACAGAAAAAGAGCATAACATTTCTAATATTACTCCTGATGATAAGATCATTGAAAATGTTAAAATTGATGATCAAGGAAGCTACCCATATCCAAGTGACATAGAAATGAAAACAAAGAGTGTTTTTGAAGGAAAAAAGAGCCCTAAGGCTGTAGGTGATCAAATTGAACAAGCCCAAATGCTAACACCTCTTATCATTCCTCATCAGCAAAGTAAGGAGCATGTGTTTACTGCCTCTCCGAGGCAAGGGGCCATGCATTCTCCATCAGAAACAGTGAAAGCTAAAACCACTCTACAAGGAAAAACTCAAAACTGCCCAAAATGAGGGCTCGGCACCAAAAGATGAAAAAGAAAAAGCTAGGCTTAATATTTTGGCCCAATATTTTATACAGATCTCTAAGAACCCAATATTCAATTGGAAAATTTTACATTTTTGGATTCCTTGGCACTAGTGGATTATGCCCATAAATTTTCAGATCATTTGGAGTTGTTTTGGTCCCTCAAAAGGTGTAAAAACAGTCATTTTTTCACCTTTCTGCCACTATTTTTGAGCAGGTGCTGCGCTCCTGGGTTTTTGCACCTTTTTCACTTTTGTATAGGATTCTAGAGATACGATTGAAAAAAATCAAGTATATTTGGAAATTATACATCCATATCTTTCCAAAGGGCCATCACGGGACCTTTTTCGACACCAGGAAGGCCTCCAAAACCTCACTGAAAAAAGGCCTATTTTGGTGTTGCACTCCTGGAAATTCTGCTAAAACAGGGATAGTTTTC
Organism: Pinus albicaulis; assembly: GCA_034641835.2. Lineage (NCBI taxonomy): Eukaryota > Viridiplantae > Streptophyta > Pinopsida > Pinales > Pinaceae > Pinus > Pinus albicaulis. The sequence goes on from CM076570.1 coordinate 1,325,137,674, forward strand.
TGCATTCTTGTGTGTTGACTGGGCCAAATGTGCCTTGGACCTTGTAAGGCCTCAAGGAAAATTTTAGATATTTTGTTTTGGCCAATGGCCTTCTAGTTGCTCTAGGGAGGTTTCCTCCTCTTTGGCTTATATAAACCATGAGGATTCATTGTAACAAGGAGGCAGATCTTGACATGTTAAGAGCAATGCATAGTTTTATGAGCTTGAAGAAAATATTGGTTTTATGAAGTGGATGAATGTCTTGCTTGGCTTGATGGTGGAGGAGCATTGTGTGCAGGATTCCATAGCTTGGTGAATGGTGATGTTTCCCTAATTTGTTTATGTCTTCTTGTTTTCATTAATGTTTCATGCTTCTTATTTGCTGTAGATCAGAAAATTATATGTTGATATATGCTCATGGAAGCACCTCAAACCTCCTGATTATTACATCTTTGATGTTTTATTCTTCTTGATCATTTTTAAGGAATTCTTAACTGCTCCTTAGGTCCATCAAGAAATTGTTACTTGTTTCATTAATGGTCAGTATGTTAGCTATCTAGTATTATTTAAGGTATGCCCTGCTTACTTATAGTTTCTCAAAACTCCATTTCTAAAACTTTTCTATGAAATACTAATTGTTTTAGTTAAGTCAAAGAGGTCTCGTTCGATCTTTCCCTTTTTCCATGCTTGCAAAATAGTTTCAGAGTTCCCGATAGCTTGATATATGTTGTTTAGGAGTTCCCTCTCCATATATTAAGTTTTTTGTTTATCTTATATGTTTTCCCAACAACTGAAGGTGAATTTCCAGAGTTAGGAGTTCTTATGCTTCTATGTATCACTGGATTGTTTATCTTTCATGTTTATCAGTTTGAGAATTATTCATAAAGATTAGCGGTTTTCCCTACCTCATGAGTATTTTCTTTCAAACTATATATGTTTAATATTTCTTGTTTTTCACAAACTTAATGTTCATTTCACCTCATACCTCACCCAAAGGATCCATTGACCTTTCTAAATCGGCCCTGCAGTACACCTTGTCCATCATTTAGACATCCTTGACTTTATCTGACCCCATAGCCCTGTTGATTTGATAAAATCTCTTTCTATTTTGTCCTACTTGATCAGTTTTACCTCAAAACCAAAAAAAACCAAAATATACTTAACAACTAGCCTAAAATCAAACATACAAAGTGAACAAGTTCATATCCTTCGCACCATAGAGAGAGCCCTCTCTGAGTCCAACAAGGCTAGGTCCTAGGACTCTAAATATTGGTTTGATGTTACCCTGTCATTTGGTTTACCAATCTTCCAAATCACGGGACTCCAACATAATGGAGATCACGGTGGGACTTTGAGTAAAAACATCCTAGGTATCCCTTAGGAACTCTCAAAGTCTCAGTCAAACTTAGAATATTAAAGTATTTTCAAAAGAGTAGAATTTGGCTGTTTCACCATTCTATAAAAATGATGACTCAGTTGTAGGACACTCTCACAAACCCTAGGGTTACATAAAGAAACTCAGAAAACCCCAAAACATCCTTATATTTGTTTTTTTGTCAGTATTGGTGGTGTACCATACACATATACCCTAAAAACAACTAAAAACATCCACCTGGCGACTCCACTAGCCTTCAACAAGACTATTACTCCACTAGTTCTTGTAAAATCCCCTGGGAATGCGTTAAGCAATCCCAATAATGCTGATGGTGGACAACAGAGTTCAAATATTCCACCTGGTGACTCCACTGGTAGAGAACTCTAGACTGGTTGAAAAGACACAGTGATCCTTTCTGATTAACAAAGATGAGTCCAAGGATACAAAAGAGATATGCTCCAATGAGGATGGATCATTTCCCTGGATTCCCACACAAAATGCCTGAAATAAATTGGATGAAAAACCTACCTATCTTTCGAGATGAAAAGGTTGATGACCCTTTGTTACACCTCATAAAATTTCATATACACATATGGAGGTTAAAGGTTGAATGGCATGAGGACTGCCTCATGAAAATGTTTATGGCAACATGAGAAGGTAAGGCAAGATAATGGTATGAATGGTTAAAACCTTGTAGCTTGTTTTCCTTGAAATATTTCCACAAGGTATTTTATGAATGTTATAAAGAATATTGTCCATCTTTATCATTAGCTGAAACGTGTTGTGATCAATCTGAAGATTTCATACAACACCTTGTAAACATTGATGAAGATTTAGGGAATTGGCATCCTGAAGATTTATTAGAAGAACTCCATGCATTTCATACTCAAGAGAGCTACCATGACAACTTAGGGCAATTAGTTGAGGAAGAACCCAATCAGGAAATAGAAGAAAACCCATAGGATCCCTCTAAAAACATAAGTGATGATTCATCATCTCTTCTAGGTGAGACTCAAGAAGACATTTGGCCTCTAAATCAACCTTCAAAAGAGAAGGAGAACTTTTGTACTTCTATCCAAAGAAAGAGAAAAATTTCTCCTCTTTTGACTGGAGAGGAAATAAATCAGATACTAAACATTCAACTAGCCTCTAAGCCTTCATGTGAACAAAAAATTTCTGTTCATTCTCCTGTTAATCCTGTCTACCATAAGTCAGAAATTGAACTTATATATCAATTCAAGGAAGAAAAAACTGGTAATCCAATATGTTTGATTGGTGAGATTATTTATGCTAATGATTCTCCAAATTTTGATCAATCTGATGATGATGATGTTTTCCAAATAGAATCTAACCTCACAGAGCCATCAGTAGTTGATTTGTGGGATGAAGTTCACTATCATCAGATTGAAAGCATCAATCAGCCAAGACAGGTCACCTATGACACTGATGAGGAAATCCTTGAGAGTTTAGAAGTAAGTGAAGAGTCTCTGACTCTTTGCTCTACTTCACTTCAGTCCATCAGAAATAACTTTCACATAATTAGAAATCAGCAGTCTTTCAGCTTTGATGATGAGGTTAAGGAGGATGATGAAATTCTTGAGCAAGTTTTTGATGAGAATCTTTTTCCTGAAATGGTTGAGGAAATCATTTTTGACATGGAATCCTCCTTAACTCCAGATTTGCAGCCATCAAGTTCCATTGAGTTACAAATTGCAGATGAAGAAATAGAAGTTGATAATCACATGAGAGTTGTCGCACTACCCTCTCAAGAGGATTTACTGCCAAAGAGTATCCCTGATCATCAACATGATGACCTTCATGCAGTTTTCAGTCCACTAAATTAGAACACATCAGTTTGGAAAGAGGACTACACTGCAATATATGATGAGTCTGACAATTCAGGTGATCATGAATAAGAGGAAGAGTTTCTTCCCCAAAAGAGCCTCAACCATATCCAAGTGGAAGAAAGGGTAGTAATGAATGAAGCTTATATATCAAATCCTCTAAATCAGGTATTGTTCCAAGATCCATTTGTTGTTTTCCTTGAGAAATATGAAGGGGAAGTGTGTTATGCCCAGAACAGTCTGTTGCAAAGTGTGAGAAAAATTTTAGGAACTACTGTTCAAAAACAAGTAAGGTGGAAGTGGCCTTTTTATTTCTTCAGCACTCTCAAAAAGCTGAAACAAAATCCCTCATGGAATCATCTGCTTGATTGGATTTGTTGGAAAATATTTTTCACTAAATAAATGTATATTATGTATAGGTTAGATTAGGATAGATATATAGGTATGAAAAATAAGCTCAGCCTTGTGAGCATCTTTTTAGTTCTACTAGATTATTCGAAGAAAAAGTAAAAAACAGAAAATACAAAAACAATAGGAAAAGTAGAAAAAGAGGGCAGTTTCTAAAGCAATGGTACAACCCCATACCCAAAAGAATAGTCATGTTGAAAGTGCGCAAGTCTAAATGCCACTACTAGTGCCAAAAAGATGTCTTGTTTAGTTATCTAGCCTAATCATAACTGAGCATGTTTTAAATTGATTGCTGATAAGTTAGTGAAAGAAATGATAGTCAAATTTTGAAAGCTTGACTTATAAAAGAAAATAGATTAGGAAAAATATGTTGGTTCCACACACTCAAAACAGAACCAAAGAGGAAAATAGGGATGAAAAACAAACTATGTATCCTAGCCCTGATTTTTCTGAATCTCATTTTGTACCAAAATAAAATTTGTGTGCAGGTTGTTTTTAAGACACAAACACATGACAAATCAGACTGTTCAATCCTGATTTGATCATTTTTCAATTTCATGTTTTTAGTCTAGTAAATGAAATCCTGTCAAACAACCTAATCTTGACAGTTGATCTAGTGTAGGTAGAGAATCAAAGGAGTTCATTAGTTTAATCTCAACTCTTGGAGGATATAAGTGTAGAAGTCTATAGTTTGTTCTCTTTCAAAAATATCATGTCAAGGGTTTTCCAGTTCAAGTGTACCCAAATAAGAAAAGAAAAAATGTTAGGAAAAGTAGTTGGGTAAGTAGAAGTGAGGTTGATGCTAATCATGCTTTCATTTTTTCAAAAACACTGTTTTCAGGAAAAACAACAAGAAAAGAGAAAATATCCACCAATGGATGAGGCACTGGTCTTCACAAAGCCAAAGATCTGCAATTCTGGACACCTCCCGACAAGGAGCTGCCCTCCCCAAATAGAACCATTGTTAGTCATCAGTATTTTTCACCTGTTTTTGATGACTATATGCCTTGTCCAAGTTTTCTAGAAACCAAATTCAAGCAATCAATTTGGCCTCTAGAAACCCCCTCAGATAATTTTTTTCACTTTTTCCCTCTCTTGCCTACTGTGATTTAATTGATAAACCTGTCAAAATCCCATCATAGACTAGTAGTGATTGTTCTTTCCATAACTGTCACATCTTTGCAAAACCTTTTATCTCTGATATCCAAAATCTTCCTATTTCACAAAACTGTCTGCCCAATATAAGACAAGTTTCCCTTTTACCCTCTTACTGCCTAAAGTTACTGTTGATGACCTGAGTGTGTCTAGGAAATCCTTTAAAGTCATGACAAAGTGTCTAGGTTTTAGGTGATCGTGCTTAGGATGAATATCTTAAAAGACTTGTGTCTTGCTAGGAATTCTGTTTTTTTACTATCAGTCAAGTATCCTTTTCCTTCTATCTTGCAAAGAAAATCCATTGGTTCTCCCTAGGTCATGCACCATCAGGTTTGTCATGTGTTTTTGTTTCAGCAAAGCTCAAAGGCCAACTCAAGGAAAACAAAGTAAGGATGGTCATATTTCTAAAGGGAAGGTGATCAAGAAATCTTCAAGGTCCATCCTCATGGTACAACAGAAAATTTTGCCAAAGATCAAACCACCTTATCAAGACATCTCTGCAGGGATGCCATGATGAATGGCCTTAATCAAAATTGGGAAAAAGAGACACATCAAGGAAAGGCTTCAGTCAAAACACTTGACTATTTGAACTAAAGGAAATACAGAGTTGAGAAAAAAGAGAACAAACTGGTTTTATCTCTGCAAATTAGGGATACCTAAAAATGTCAAAGATCGTCTATCATAGCAAATAAGTACAAACAATTGGGAAGATACTACACAAATCACTTCATGTCACTTCAGGAGGTTTTTTTTTGCTCTTTCTAACCATCTGGGCTACAACTCTAAAAATCAGCACTATGTGACTAAACATGGCAGATTTCTGGCAAAAAGGGCCCTTCCAACAATCTTTATGCATCAAAGTAAAAAACATGAAAAAGGAACAACTGCATTTTTCATACCCCTGCAAACTAGACTAGAAAACTATCAAAGGCGCCATCATCAGGAGTGAAACTAAGGCTACTGCAAAGGAGCAGACACACCAAAAAGAGGAAAAGAAGGAAACAGAGGATGCCTTTGCACTAAAGAGGAAAAAGTAAAAATCTGAAAGATGAACTACTGCACAAAACGACAGTCACACTAAAAGGAATCAAATAGTGGGTATGTTTTACTTTGAAAATACAATTTGTTTGATTATCCTCACAATAATGGAAAATATGTGGAAACAGTTTCAGAAATTTGGAAAATAAGAAAATAGACAAGACAAGCCATGTGTCACGCCCAAGGCCAGTTTTGCTTCAAAATGTGTTTTTGAAAAAACAGAGATGAAATTGACAAAATTCAAAGATTTTTTTGTCCATAATAGGCCCAAGAAGAAAAACGTCCTTCCGTTTTTACACAGGTATCATGGTTTGGGAGAAATGTCAAAAATACAGGTGTCACGGGAGAATTTCGGCACGGCTGGAGTAACCTTGGGAAAGTCTTCTTTTCTCACCGATAGAGTATCCAAATGACTTTCTTCATGAGTCAAATTACAACTAGACTTGAATATTTTTCCAATGAGCTATCATGAGTTCAATTTGGAATTGAGGAAGGCATCCAAAAGTGGCCTGCAACAGCACTCTGCATTTATGCACCAGCATTCACCATTTTTTATCAATGTTGGGAGAATCAGTTTTTGGATAGCTAAATGGACTCAAAATGAAAAAAATAAAGTATATTTGGAAAGTATACATCCATATATTTCCAACGCACCATCACGGGCCCAATTCGGACACCGGGAAGGCTTCCAAAACCTTCCTACAAAAAGACATTTTTGGCGCTGCGCTCCTGAGCGAGAAAGCGCAGCACTGCCAGATTTTCTACAGAAAAGGAAAAAATTGAAAATTTTTGCCAAGAGTTCGGTATTCATCACACATAAAGGCCTTTTCAAGGTATTTCTCATAAAATTATTCCTCCTCATCCAGTTCTTGAACTAGAAAAGTGTTTTTTTATTCCTTACCTTCATTTCATCTACAAAGGACTGTTTGTTTGAATTTGCAAAGAAATAACATAGTCATTATGCCTCCAAAAGGAAATGATGAGCATCAAGGGCCAAAAAGGCAAGCTTTTTCCATCACTCCCTTGTCAAAATCATTGTCACTCACCAACTGGAGAAAAAAGGTATTCCTTGGGAAACTTTTATCACTCACAATGATTTCACTTCTTCATATTCCATTCCAGTGAAAATCCTGCTATCCTCATCTCAGAATCCTCCTCATACTTCTTCCTCACCCTCCACACACTATGTCTTGCCTTCCTCTCATGATTCACCCTCCCAAGCAAAGACATCTTCCATGGATGAAACTGAGCAAGAAGAAAGCAGTCACAGTAAGGATGAAATTGATGATGACAAGGAACAAACTAATGAAGAAGAAAAGGAAAATAGTGAGGGAGAATATAGCAAACAAGAAGACAGTGAAGGTAGCAAGAATGATGAGGGCAGCCAAATAGAGGATAGTGAATAAGAAAGCAACAAAGAAGAGAGTGATGAGGGAAGCCATACAGAAAACAGTAAAGAAGAAACTGATGAAGATGAGGGAGAGTTTGAGGATGAAGAGGAGTTTAATGAAGATGAGACAAACAACAAGGAAGATGGGAACAATAGTAGGGTTAACAGTCAAAATAGTACAAGCCTAAACAACAAATATAGTGGCACAGATGAAGACCAAATTCAAGAAGGAAGCAGTCACAACAAAGAGGAAAGTGATGAAAATAGTCAAAACAGCAGAGATATGAATGAAGACATAGATAGCTTTGAAGAGGAAAAGACAACAGACCTAGACATCTCTCACCAAATAGAAAAATAGCATAACATTTCTGATATTACTCCTAATTATAAGATCATTGCAAATGTCAAAATTGATGATCAAGGAAGTTGCCCACAGCCAAGTGACACAGAAATGAAAACAGAAGGTGTTTTTGAAGGAAAGAACAACCCTAAGGTTATAGGTGATCAAATTGAACAAGCCCAAATGCTAACACCTCTTATCATTCCTCATCAACAAAGTAAGGAGCACGTGTTTACTGCCTCTCCAAGGTAAGGGGCCATGCATCCTCCAGCAGAACCAGTGAAAGCTAAAACCACTTTGCAAGGAAAAACTCAAAACTGCCCAAAATGAGGGCCCGACACCAAAAGATGAAAAAGACCAATCTAGGCTTAATATTTTGGCCCAATATTTTCTACAGGTCTCTAAGAACCCTTGAGGGACCCACTCACCAAATTTGAGAAAAATTGAACAATTTTTGGTTTTTTGCAAATTTTTAGGCCTAGGAGTTCATCACCCTGGACGCTGCGCTTTTTCTCAGAGCATATTCAGTAGGAAAAGTTTACATTTTTGGATTCCTTGGCACTAGGGGAGTATGATCATAAATTTTTAGATCATTTGGAGCTGTTTTGGTCCCTCAAAAGGTCCAACAACAATCATTTGTTCACCTTTCTGCCACTGTTTTTGAGCAGGTGCTGCGCTCCCGGGTTTTTCTCCTTTTTCACTTTTTGACAGGCTCCCATAGATCATATTGAAATAAATCAAGTATATTTGGAAATTATACATCCATATATTTCCAACGGGACATCACGGGACCTTTTTTGACACTGGGAAGGCCTCCAAAACCTCACTGAAAAAAGGCCTATTTTGGTGCTGCGCTCTTAGAAATTCTGCTAAAACAAGGACAATTTTCTGCATTCTTATGTGTTGACTGAGCCAAATGTGCGTTAGGCAAGTTTATCATGTATTTCAAAGCCTAAAAGTGATTATTTTTTTCTATTTTGGTCCGAAAAGATATTTTAGAGAGATATTTTGTGCCTTGGACCTTGTAAGGCCTCAAGGACATTTTTAGATATTTTGTTTTGGCCAATGGCCTTCTAGTTGCTCTAGGGAGGTTTCCTCCTCTTTGGCTTATATAAACCATGAGGATTAATTGTAACAAGGAGGCAGAACTTGACATGTTAAGATCAATACATAGTTTTATGAGCTTGAAGAAAATATTGGTTTTATGAAGTGGATAAATGTCTTGCTTGGCTTGATGGTGGAGGAGCATTGCGTGCAGGATTCCATAGCTTGGTGAATGGTGATGTTTCCCTGATTTTTTTATGTCTTCTTGTTTTCATTAATTTTTTATGCTTCTTATTTTTTGTAGATCAGAAAAGTATATGTTGAGATATGCTCATGGAAGCACCTCAAACCTCCTGTATATTACAACTTTGATGTTTTCTTCTTCTTGATCATTTTTAAGGAATTCTTAACTGCTCCTTAGGTCCATCAAGAAATTGTTACTTGTTTCATTAATGGTCAGTATGTTAGCTATCTAATATGATTTAAGGTATGCCCTGATTACTTATAGTTTCTCAAAACTCCATTTCTGAAACATTTCTATGAAATATTGATTGTTTTAGTTAAGTCAAAGAGGTCTCCTTCGATCTTGCCATTTTTCCATGCATGCAAACTGGTTTCAGAGTTCCAGGTAGCTTGATATATGTTTTTTAGGAGCTCCCTCTCCATATATTAAGTTATTTGTTTATCTTATATTTTTTCCGAATAGCTGAAGGTGAATTTCCAGAGTTACCAGATTGTTTATCTTTCATGTTTATCAGTTTGAGTATTATTCATAGAGATTAATGGTTTGCCCTACCTCATGAGTATTTGCTTTCAAACTATATGTGTTTGAGATTTCTTTGTTTTTCACAAACTTAATGTTCATTCCACCTCATACCTCACCCAAAGGATCCGTTGTCCTTGCTAAATCGGCCATGCAGTACACCTTGTCCATCATTTAGACATCCCTGACTTTAGCTGACCCCATAGCCCTGTTGATTTGATAAACTCTCTTTCTATTTTGTCCTACTTGATTAGTTTTACCTCAAAACCAAAACAAACCAAAATATACTTAACAACTAGCCTAAAATCAAACATACAAAGCGAACAAGTTCATATCCATCGCACCATATATATAGCCCTCTCTGAGTCCAGGAAGACTAGGTCCTAGGACTCCAAAGATTGGTCTAATGTTACCCTGTCATTTGGTTTACCAATCTGCCAAATCACGGGACTCCAACAGGAACAAGGAGGTATTAAATATGATCAGAAAAAGATACTAAGCATGAGCTAGGGAAAACCATTTACTCTATGATAATATATTAAACCAATAAACATCTAAGATAAACATTTCAGTGAAACATAGAGAGCATAAGAGCTTCTAATTCTAGAAATTCACCTTCAAAATTTGGGGAAAACATATAAGATAGCACAATAACTCAATTTATGAAGAGGGAACTCCTAAAAATCATAAAAAAAGCTATAATAACTTGGAAACAAGTTGATAAGCATGGACAAAGGGAAAGATCGAACGAGACCTCTTTGATTTAACCTAGCAAACAATATTTCAAAGAAAAGGCTTCAAGATAGGGTTTTGAAAGCTTCAAACAAGAAGGGCATACCGTGAATGATACTTGTAAACTAACATACTAACCATTCATGAAACAAAAACAATTTTTAGTGAACCTAAGGAGCAATCAAGAATTCCTTAAGAAGACCAAACAGAAGAAAACATCAAGGCTATAACAAACAGGAGGATTGAGGTGCCTTAAAGAGCATGTCTCAACCTATACTTTTCTGATTTATAGCAGCTAAGAGAAATGAAACATAATGATAACAAGGAAAACAATAGACAAATTAGGAAGACATCACCATTCACCAAGCTAAGGAATCCTACAAACAAGCTTCTCCATCATCAAGCCAAACAAGCCATTCATCAACTCCACAAATCCAATTTCTTCTCCAAGCTCATGAAACCATGTATATTGCTCTCAAAGCTCATCAAATGCCAACAAAATACATAGGGGGCTCATGCTCTATTTATGGAGCAAAGGAGGACTAAAACCCTAAATGTGGTAGGAAAATGTCAAATTTAACCATAAATGTCATTTATGGCCAAGAGACCATGCAAGGCCCAAGGCACATAATATCCTAAGAAATAAATGACAAAATAACTATTTGCAGCTAATTCTAGAGTAATTTACCTTAAAAAACTCAAAAATATCTATTTTCAATAAATGAGTGTGTTTTGTTGACTTTTGGTCCAAAACACACTAGGTAGTCTCTGTGCGCAATGCCACTTCAACAGAAAATAAGGTCTCTTGTGGCTGAGTTTTGGACCCCTTCCTGACACCGGATTTGGCTCTGTGATGGCTCTTTGGAAAGCCCAATGAGTATACTTTCCAGAAATTCTTGATTTGTGCTGAGTGAGTGCCATTTACATGTTCAAAAACAAATTTTCCCAACACGGCTTTGTGCGCAGCACCTGGTCTGAAAATTAGGCAGAAAGGTCAAAATTTTGATGTTTTTTGACCTTTTAGGGGGTCAAAGCTACTCCAAATGATCTGAAATTTGTTCAACAGACTGCTGGTAATGAGAGGAATCCAAAAAAGTAAAATTTTCAAGCTGAGGATGCACCAATTTTGTGCATAGTGCCTAGGGTGTTGCTCATAGAGGCCTCAAATTTTCAAAAAGAAAAAATTTTGTTTAATTTCCCCCAAAATTGGTGGAGATGTCCCTCAAGATATTTTGGACACCTATTGAGAAGCCTCAACCAAAACCCCAAGGCCATCATGATCTTTTTCTCTTTTTATTTTTTCTAGCTCCATGAGGGCCTCCTTCAGTTTGGCATAAGCAAGCATGTTTTTCTTTGCATAGTGCTTGGTCATTTTATTTTGGAGAGCAAGGCCCCTCTTCACCTCCTTAAAATTCTTATGCTCCTATTTGTAATAGTGAATGACACGTTGTGCCGTCTCAAACTCTCTTTCCCACTCCCTAGTTGTGCATCCTTGGTCAAAAGTAGCAATCTGGTGCTCATCTCTTTGTCCTCATTGTCACTGTCTAGATCAATGAATTGAGGCTCTTGAGAATTCTTCTTGATTCTTTTACTCCTCCTCACATTTACCTATTTCTCACTCCTTTCCATATTTTCCTTTCCTTTTTCCTTGGGCTTGATAGCTGGAGAAGAGATGGCCCTTTTCCTTTTTGAGGCAGCAAACACATCTCTCTTTCATCTGTGATATGTGCGTGTGAGAGGAGTGATGATGGTTTTGGAGGTGTTTCCATCATTGCCTTGACCTTTGGTGTTGTCAAAAGCCTTTTCATTTTTACCATGGCTTACATGAGTCACCTCATGCCCGATTGAATCACTGCCTTCTTGGTATTTAGCATCATCATCATCTTTGTCTTCCTCACTGTTTTCAATACTGCCACATTGGCCTTCAAATTGATCATTACCTTCTTCACTTTCCTCACTTTGGCTCTGTCATTCATTAATGTGCTCTTATTTATCATTCCCTGCACTGTCACTTTGATTTTCTTTGTCATTAAGAGGTACATTAGTGTCATGACAATCATGAAAGTTGTCATGACTGTCATGACTATTTCCTTAGCTGCCTTGCTCATCATTGACTGTCTTATCAGTGCTATTGCTTTGGTCACAACCTGCCTCTTCAAAATCTATTTTAGCCCCATTACCTGCTTGTTCTTGGTCTTCTGTTTCCTCATCATATCCTTTGTGTCTTCATCTTCATCATCTTCATTCATTTTGTCATTGTTTGCACTATTATTGTGCTCACTGTCATGCTCAAGCACATTTTTCTCATGACTGTCATGTGCACTTTCTTGCTAACTGTCATCCTCATTATTTTCTTCATTATCCTCTTGGTCTTCATCTTTCTCATCAACTATACCTTTTTCTGCACTTGGGAGTGATTCCTTTGTATTATCACTATCACTGTCTTGCTCCAAGTGTTCACTGTCTTTACCTTCATGGCTGTCATGTTCATCTTTATCTTCCTTGTCATCATCACCTTGCTACTCTTCCTCATAAAAATTTGTGTCTACCCCACTGTTTTCATCACTTCCACCATTATCTTCTTGTTCCTTATTGTTGTTGTCACCTCCTTGTTCCTCATCAAACTCTGTACTTGCCTCACTATTTTCATCATTTACATCATCATCTGTTTGTTATTCATTGCTACAGCCACCTCCTTGTCCATCATTACCACTGTCATTATATTCACTTGATGCATCAGGAGAAGAGGAAAGAGGTAGGTTTCCTTGTGGAGAAGGCATAGGTGGAGGTGATGGAGGAGTGGAGGTAAGTGAGTGTGAAGTGGAGGGGAAATTTTTCTGAATGAAGGCTTGGGGATTTGAAAATACATCATGTGAGATAAAAACTTCTCAAGGGATTCCATGCTGCTTCAGTTGGTGAAAAACAATCATCTTAATCAAGGATTAGTGGAAAAGGCTTTACATTTGGTGGGCATAACTCCTTTTCTTGACCACTGAAGTCATCTTGTCAATGCTCCAGTATAGATAATATGGTAGGCTTAGAAATTTTAGCTTGGTGAAGTGCATCCGAAGCCTTATGTGATATGAATAAACCCTAGAGTACCTCCCCTCACAAGTGAATTATTTGATGATTTGCCTCATCAGTAGGGCATATCTCTCTAGCAGGTGGGAGAAGGGGAAAACAGCCTTGCGGCCCTCTTGACAACTGGGTTTGAGGAAGGGCTCATAATAGTTCAAGGCCAACTTCTTCTGCTTGAACCATCTCTCACCAATATCTGGTATTCCTGTGGCTTTGACAATAGATTCAGATGAGAGTTCAAAATTTACTCCTGCTAGTTTGACTTGGTGGTTTTGTACGCTGAGGATGAACAACCTAGTCAAAACTGAGTGGTTTTGGACTTGTTTTACCTTCTCACAGAAATGATAGCACCCAACATCTTGAAAAAATGTAAGGATCATGGGAGAGGAGGTGATTTGAATGGTATCCAAAGGCTCAAACCTATTATTTCTTCCTCCCTTGTGCTTTGGCTTGATAGGCCTTTGGCCCTCATCACTGCTGGTACTGATTTCTCCCTCAGGTATGGTGACTGATATAGGAAAAAATGATTTTTATCTTGGTGAGAGCCTTTAGGTTTAGGGAGGGCAAATGAGTGATGTGAGGGCAGATTTTATCAAATGAGGGCAAAATGAAGTAGATCTAGGAAATTTTTTAGAGATTTAGGAGGAGGCTTGCTTGTTTTTTAGTGTCTTAAGGCTAATGACAACTCCCCAATTTGTAAACCCTGCCCTAGAAGGTCAAATATTTGATTTTTATAAAGACTAGGGTTTGGTCACATTAGGCCTTTGAACTTATCCTTTGATTATGCATGTAAAAAGATCAATTTGGAAGGCAAAAATAGGGACCACCAACCTTGTCTAACTTTGTGCAGGGGGCTTTGAGGCAAACAAATTGATTTTTGGAAATTTTGGAGCAATTTGGACCAAAATTTGTCTATGCACAGCACCACCCAACAGGCCATTCCTTTTGAGCCTTCCTGTGCATAGTGCTGGGTCGGGTCAGTCGTTTGACCGGTCTGTGTGCAACACCGGAGGGTTCTGTAGGTACCTCAGGCATGTCGGGACTCTCGGTGCTCAATGCCGCTGAACTGGTAAGCAAGTAGGGCCGGTCTGAGCCTATGCGTAGCACCCTGGCTAGTGCGTAGCGCCTATCCTCTGGTGCACAGTGAATTTTATTTTAACATTGTGGCTGCCTCCTCTGTCCGCAACGCTGATGGCCCCGTGCGTAGCGCTTCTGTCGGTGCATAGCGCTCGAAAATTTTCAACCACAGTTGTAGAAACCCTAAAAACTTGCTTTCAACGACTCTCCTTTATTTTGCAAAGACAAAAATTAGTTGAGGGAAAGGAGGCTTTTATACCCTTTTTGAAAATAATAATTTCATGCCAAAACCCACTTTCCTAATGTTTATTTCTCTTCACTTTTTCACTGTCTTTTTTGCCTTTTTTGTCCTGTAGGTGGCAGAGTCCCAAAAAATGGTTTTTTGTCTTGCTCGATCATCTTGATGATCCCATTGAATTTGAAAAACTCTTTGCAAGGTGAAGTTGTTCCTTTTACCCACATTTGTGAACATGAACCCCTTTAAAAGGGTTATTTTGACAGAGTTTGATGAAAATAGGAAGATAATGACATTGTTGTTCTGTTTTGAATATTTTCTTCACTATGTCCTTTTCATGAATTTCAATGCTTGTAAACAGTAAACATGTGAACATTTTTGGCACTTTCACCTTGGAGTCTTCAGCCCTGCACCTTTATTCGTTTGATTGCTTGGTGGATAGACTGAAAAGAAGAATTTCCCCCCCTCCTCTAATTGTCATTCTATCATGTTTTTTACTGTGACTCCGTGGAGACTTTTTGGTGTGAAAACCCTAGCAGCAAGCATCAACATAAGTTTGGTCTTTAGATGTTCCATCATTGTGAGAAAGATGAGGTTTGTTTGTCCTTACCAATTTTCCTGTAGGTAACCATTTGTGACAATCCTGCAGAAGTGTCACTTATGGCTAATCTGTCTCTTGCAGAATATACCTTTGATAAGGAAACCATTTTGGAGGCTTCTCTGCTTTTTAGACCAATCATATGTTTGTTCCTTAGACCAGTTTGACAATGATACATCTCTGGTGGGGGGAGGTGAGAAATTTAAACCATTTTGTGTCTTCCCCTTGGCCACTTATGTTTTTGTAGGTGCCTACACAACTTTTTCCTTTGATCACTGTCTTTTTGGAGTTTAACACCTTTCTTCTCCAATAGTGAGCCCATGCTTATCATAATTATCTCTTTAGGCATTTTTACCTCATGCTTGCCTCATTTGATCCTTCTTAAGAGGCCTTTGAGTGTATTTTGAAACTTTTGGCCTTTGTGCTAATACTCTTTTCCATTTTCTTCCTTTGGTAAGGTGAAAACAATGCTTCTTTGTCAAACCCTAGAGGGAAGCTTGAAACCCTTGCCATGACATCTGCTGTTATGAAGGAGGATTTATCATTATTTTTTGACCAGTTTGTCTTTCTTCCCAAACTCCTAGGTTTTAGGGCTGCTTAGAAAAAATTAAATAGTGTTGTCTTCTAAGTTCTCTGAAACTTCTCAAACTCATTAATTATTTCTAAAGAATCTTTAATGTGCACTTGATGGAGTTGAGGTGGCCTTTGCCCTTGTAGCCCTAATATTGATTCCTTGTTTGGCAAAAACAGTCACAAACCAGAATTTTCTTCAAACATAAGCCTTGTTGCCTTCTCTTTGTTGTTGATGGTCTATTTGTGATGATTCTCCCATTACCTTACCTTTTGCTAGGTTGATGGCCATTTGATTCTTTTGCAAAAATGTGACTAAGGGGTAGCTGTCCCCCTACAAGATTTGTGCTTTAGGCTAAAAATCCTTCCTTGAATGACCTCTTTGATGAGTTTTGGAAAAAATCACTTGTCCCTTTCTTCTTTGAATGCACTTTCTTCATACAGGAAAAACAGAGTTTGTAGGATACCAAATACACCCTATGACTTTGTGAAAACCTAGGTGACCTAGTGGAAGGTTCCTTGGACTTGGCTTTTCGACTAAAACCTAAAATTTGGGATCATCAAGTGTAAGATGGAGTTTATGATAAACTGATGTATTGAAGATCCAAAATCCCAGGTACTTGATTTATCTAAAGAGCCTACAAAGATATTTTGAGACCATCAATGCTTGGGGTATTTTGAGGAGATACAACAGAGCTATTTGATTGGTGGCCTTAGGCAGCAGTGGGGGGGTTTAGGCAAAACAAAAACAGATGATTTGGGTCAAAGGTGACAAGATATAGACAAACTGAGTGACATGAGCTCCTAATGGGTTTTATGGGATTGGTAAGCAGAGCTTGACATGATGAAATGATGAAATAGTGAAAAATTATCTTAAGGATGATGAAGGCAGTGAGATTTCTAGAACTGACAATGTCTGTGAACTTTTTTTCTAGAAAACTTGGGATAATCATTTAGTCATCAACAAATAAAAAAATCACTAATGACTAGAGGAAATGTTACTCAATACAATTAGACCATCCACCTTTACTAGATGATGAAGAGTATCATGGAAAGAGCCATTATGTATACCATTGAATATATTAAAAGGGATCTTGATCTACAGGAGATCCTAAAATACTTCCAGCTGGTCCAATTTTACATCCAACAATAGGTTTTTTGTTTGGGTCAAATTGTGAAGCATGTTCAGTGCCCTCACTAATCTGAGTTTCCAAGATCCAATGCAAAAGATCCTTCCCCGATTGAGTACTCTGATGACTAATATGTGAATGATTTTCTACCAATTTTTTAGTTTTTATTATGCTATACATGTTGATTACTAGTTTGAGAAGCATCTTTTGGATTTTAGACATTAAATCCTACTAGGACGAATTTGATAGACTTAAATACTTCAGATTTTAAATGGCTTATAAGACTTTCTGATGACCAACAAACCTAGTTTCCCAATGGGAAGGTTGAGGCCACAAAATTTTTATCATGATATAACATGCTTGAATTATGAATGAATGAAAGGTCCTACTCATCTTACAAAAAAAATACTATGGGAAAAGGTCCAAAAAGTTAGAAAAAGGAGATGATGAAGAAGATACATTCCCCAGTATGTTTTCCATTTTTTTATGCTCGAAAAATTTCTTACGTGGACAAAATAAATCTC
The DNA here is from genome assembly GCA_034641835.2 of Pinus albicaulis. NCBI lineage: Eukaryota > Viridiplantae > Streptophyta > Pinopsida > Pinales > Pinaceae > Pinus > Pinus albicaulis. The sequence goes on from CM076570.1 coordinate 1,325,154,954, forward strand.
CCTAGATTCAATGGTTGAATCTGGTAACAAATAAACAAAATAGTAAATCTTTCCTTTAGTTCATTCCTATTGAATCATAAGAAAATATTTTGGGATATGAAATCCATACCTTTCAACCAAAATTCTTGATGAATATCCTTGTTATGGTTTGATGCAGCTCCTCAATGTTCAGAATCTAGACCTGCGAACATACTAACAACAAAATATAAAAGGCATATGATAGATAAATGACTAAATAAAACCCATTCTACTGATCAAGGAAATTAGCACCTAATACCATTATCAATGGAAAAATAGAAGTAAATACACAATACATCAACTCAATTGAACAATATAGTAGGAAAGAAACACTCTTTTGTATTGATCTCAAATATGAACGAGAAATACAACTTTAGGCTTGATGATGTATGCCTCCTACCAATGATCTCCAACCCTATCCTTGGATGACAATTATTATAGCTCTATTCCAACAATATAAGTTTGAATTCAACGATCCTCCCTAGCTCTCTGGTCTATGTTGAATTTATAGGCCAAGATGAGGAGTTTTGAGATCCTCTTCTCAAGGTATGAGATCCTCAAAAGGAGGGATTAGGGTTCCAAAAGTAGAGGTAATTATCTCCATGAACATAGGGAGGAGACTTAATTAAGAATAAGCTTGAAGCTTTCAGTTGGGAAATATTCCTCTAACAAAGCTTTTATAAATCACTTTATATTTTTACTTAAGTTAAGTTATGTGCGCAATTAATAGTGGAAGAAAGAGAACAAATTTATGCTGGCTATAATGGTAAGATCTGTGTATGCACATAATCTGGCTAGGGAACCACACAAATGAGAAAAATGGGTTTTTGGACCATATTAATCCATAATTCTCATTTTCTTTGGGATTTTTTTGCTTCTAACCTTGCAGGGGAATGTTTTGGAACACTTTGGTGGATAGAAAAATATCCAGATAAGCATTCATTTTCCTATTGTTGAAAAAATGGCATGTAACACTAAGGTCATAGGGTGCATTGGTCCTTAAAATCACTGAAATGAAGCAGTGTTAAGCATCAAATCAGGGATTAGGAAGAGTCATGCTTAGGTATTTGTGCAAGGATGATGACAAGGGGTGAAAGGATGTTGATTGATCCAGTTTGTAGGCCTATTAACTAGATGTGACAAAATGACCTATAACAGAATGCCCCCTAAAGCACAAAGTTAGAAATGACAACTAATGACTGAAGTGCTTTACCTTGTGACAAGTCAGGATCAAGAACAACTGATGAGATCATATTTTGTTAAAATAATTACATCATGACATATTTTATGAGGGAGAGATACCCTGTTGAGATTCAACAAGAATATCCTAGTGAAAATTTTTCACCTACACTAGCATGGAGGCTTAGGCTATTTTTAGCTGGTGTTCTATTTTTAGATGCATGATAAAATTCGATTTATAGATGATGAGAAAATTTTGTTTATATATGATGTTTTATTTATAGATGTATGTGCGAGTTCTATTTATAGATCACATGTCTATTTATAGATGCATGTCGACTATTATTATCACTTAATAATAGTTGTACAATAAACAATAATCTATTCTCAATGAGCACTTGGAAATAGTTAACTGAAGTGGAAAATAAGTTAGCTATAGGAAATTCGAGTTCAAAGGTTGGTTGGTGGGACATGCAAGTGGACTTAGTTGTAACTAAGTGATTCAAAGTTGTAATAGAGTTGGAAGTGTAGTTATGTGAGTTGTAAAGTAGTTTAACTCAGTTAAGTGAGTTAAACTCAGTTGTGCTAGTTGTAACTGAAGATACACTAGTGAGATATTAGTGAATAAATTATTAATTAATTCACAATTAGTGGTCTCACATGGAACTTAATATTTACTATTGTTAACTACATGCATGTCAGATCCAGTGGAGACCCAGTTGAGATGTAGGTGAAAGGGACAATTTGACTATCAGTTGTGACATTAGTGGGTGCACTCATGCAACAAAACACACATTGGATGTTCCCAAGAGGATTACACAGTCAAATAAAGTAGGATTCCATTCATTCAGGGATTTCCATCAGCTGGTATTGCGCAGTGGAAGCAGGTTGTCTAAAGGCAGTAAATTGGCACATGAATTTTCCAATTTTTGTATGACACCGTGATACGATTGTATATTGTATTGAGAGCTCTTGGATTAGAGTTTTGTATGATATTGTTTCATGATCGATGATATATACATAATATATGATAGTGGGGTTTTTAGCTTTATGATTTCCCGGTAAAAACATATGTGTTATGTGTGATTGATCTTTCTTCTTGATATTGCAATTGGCGATCGTGTTTTAAATTCCGCAATAATTTTTGTAGAAGTGATTTAGTATTTAATAGTGCCATATAATTTTTAGGTCAGGAGAATCGAGGCAATACATAATCTGTATTAAAATTTCTACATACCCATACTTAGCACATTTAGCACATAACCTAACATTACATGTACAATGATAAAAAGACACGTCCACGGATGAAAAATGGTGGAACCATGATTGTATGAACGTCTGTATGACCATAGCCATCATATATTGTAATCTTGTATTAATCCTAAAATCACATCTGACTAATGGATGAAAATAGATATAGGGTCTTCTATATTGTTGAAAAAACCAAACAAATGTACGAGTCTAACCACATGAATCAATGAACTGAGGTCAAACATGGTGGACACCATCTGATTACTGAATAATGATGTAAGTTGTTAAAATATGCAAGAGAAATCATTGATGATGTTAATGGTTCTCAAGGTACTGTAGCACAATATGTATGGTGTGAATAAATGAGTTGATGTCGAACACCACACATAATATTTTAGTCAAAATCCAATGATGTAAACCTATCATCGAGAGTGAGAAAACTTTCCATTCATGCATGTAAGCACCATGGTATTGAAAGGTTGTTTCTAAGTCAAATTCCTAGATAGTGAGTTGATGTCGACAGGAAGATACCCAAGATAACCTCTTAGCCATGTTTTAATAAGGTATTCCTTTTTCGTAAATAGTCTATCTCAATCTTGAAAAGGGTTAAACTTATATTGAGTAGACATCTTTTCATTTACTTTAACGAGTTTGAAAATACAAGTTCTTGGCAATAATTTCATATTTTTGGAGTCTTAAAAGAGATGAAAGAGAACTCTAGGGGATTCATTTTTCGTAAGTTTATGGAGTCTGAAAAATGGGAAAAGTGTACTCCTTGGTCAAAATTATCTGTGAAAACAAAAAAAATCCATTAAACATACGTCGACCTGCTCAAAAAACCACAAAAAGGATCAAACATACTTGTTTCATGATAAAAAATGAACAATTACAAGGCAAAAACATTAAATGTGATAAAATAATGGAAAAATGACCATAAGTAATCAAAATGACTATTCAATTTTACCATTTCACATTTACCTTCTACAATGAGAGCTTTGAGTGTCAAACCAGGAGGTAACTCCTCAAAACTAGAATGTATATTAGCTGAAGAATGTACATGCTTATATAGATGGGAGGTGAGGCTATTGGGATTCAGTTCCCAATGACTCTTGGCCTTCCTTATTTCCAAATAACAAATAATATACAAAAATAAATGTGCACACCCATCCATAGGATTAGGTGTCAACATTCCCCCCTTTAATCCGAAGGGATGTTGGTGAGTCCAAGCATCGATCTGAACTTTTCCAACTTCTCTCTTCCAAGTGCTTTGGTGAAGATGTCAGCAGTTTGCTCATTTGTGGAACAATGATGTAGATGGATGGTCTTGGCACGAACATGATGTCGAAATGAGATGGTACTTTGTATTGATGTGCTTTGTTCGATCATGGAACTTTGGGTTCTTGGCCAACTTTATTGCGAAGTGTTGTCGATCATGAGTGGAGTGGAATACATTTGTTTCATGCGCAAATCTTCCCGAGTTTTAGGAGCCACAATTTCCTTTGTTGCTTGGGCTGTACACGCCCTTTTATATTTTGCCTCGGTAAATGGAATGTTTTGGAGGCTGACTATTTGCGTGATCTCCGCGGAACGGCTCACGATCCAAAACTCATGGTGTAACAGCAGTAGACACCCCTATTTCTTTGTTGCCATCAAAGTACGAATCGAGTATCCCAGAAGTCCAAGTTGAAGCCGCCTACTGTGTATATTTGAGTCCAAAGTCTTGAGTCCCCTTCAAGTACCTTAGCACTCTTTTTGCAGCAGACCAATGTCCTTCACAAGGTTTTTTCATGAACCTTGAGAGGATTCCAATAGCAAATGAAATGTCAGGTCTGGTGGTGGTCAGATAGATAATACTTCCTACAAGTTGTCTATACTTAGTTGCATCCTCAAATTCCTTTCCTTCAATAGATGTGAGCTTCAAGTTTTGTTCCATTGGAGTGCTTAAGGGTTTACAATCATCCATGCCAAATTTGTTCAAGATATCTCCAATGTACTTCTTTTGAGAAATAAATATGAATTTAGGATGTTGAATTACTTCAATACCCAAATAGTAATGAACATGACCCAAATCATTCATTTCAAAACCTTTATTCAACTCTTTCTCCATGGATGCAATATAGCTCTCATTGTTTCCTGTTATCAAAAGATCATCTACATATACCACAAGATATACAACTGTTTTTCAAACTTTCTTAACAAACAAAGTTGCATCATCAAGATCAAAGTGTTTTAAATCAAGTTTCGAGAAGATGCTCGGTCAATTTCTCATACCAGGGCCTGGTAATTGTGGCAAAGGCCATGCAAAGTTTTACAAGTTTGCAAACTTTGTGTTCTTGACCCTTTATCACAAATCATACGGCTGGGACATATAAACTTTCTCCTTGAGATCTCATTCAAGAAGGTTGTTTTTACATCCATCGATGGACTTACCCATCCACTACGGTGCTAAGGCAAAGAAGTCCGGATGGTGGTCCATTTCTTTGTGGGAGCAAAAGTTTCTTCATAATGCGACTCCCTTCTTTACGTGCGAATCCTTTTTGCCTGGCTTTGACATTGTGCTTGTCAAAAGTGAGCCGTACGCTTTGTACTTGTTCTTGTAGACCCACTTACAGCCAATTGGTTTTTTTCCCAAAGGCGGATCAACCAGCTTCCAAGTGCCATTCTTTATCAAGGCATCATACTCCTTCTGCTTCGCTTCTTTCCATTCATCATGAGAAGCGGCTTCTTTGAAGGAAGTTGGTTCATGATCTGTAGACAAACTCAACTCACAGTTATAAGCAATATCCATATCAACAGGGGAATCAGAATTATCTACATCACCTTTGATTTGTTGAGTGGAACTTCTTGTTCTTGTTTTTCCAACCTCATCAGGATGAACATTCTCCAGTGTCTTTGTCAGCCATTTGGGAGGACCTTTCTGAGATGGCCCAGGCTAGTCATTTGACTGAGTTAGGATTAATTCAAGATTCAATCTCCCAATTCTGTCAATCACATCATCCAATGTGTCATCCGTGGTTGTTTCTTCATGTGGGGAAGAGAGTGCTTCAGGACATGATTCCACAGTTTGATTCAATATCGGAATCCCCCCTTCAAGGTGTGGAATCACATTATCAAATTCTTGGAAAGACTTTGCATGTGTGAATCTATCTAGGCGATCAAGTTGCCGCTCAACAACCTTGTCACTCTTGGAAGATTCAATAAATATGACATCTCTTGCTATCACAAACTTCTTATTTGCTTCATCATAGAGACGATATCCTTTGGAGGTATTGGAGTACCCCAAGAAGATACATTTTTTTCTTCTAGCACCAAGTTTGTTCCTTTGACCCTTGGGTATCAAGGCATAACAGGTGGACCCAAAGACCCTGAAATGCTTTATCGAAGGAATGTGGCCATGCCACATTTCAAAAGGAGTTTTGTTTCTAATTGAACTTGAAGGACACCTATTCTTTATGTAAACAGCACATAGAACTGCATCATCCCAAAACATCAATTTTACATTCTTGAAAAATAACATGGAGCGGACCATATTTAAAATAGTTCTGTTCATTCTTTCAGCTACACCGTTCTGTTGTGGATTATATGGCACCGTTGTTTGATGTTTGATTCCATGTTGACGAAGATAATTTTCAAATTCGTTTGAAGTGTATTCTTTTCCATTATCAGTACGTAGAGATCCAATATGTGTTTGTGCATCATTTTCAATCCATGCATGAAAATTCTTGAAAGTTTGAAAAGCATCAGACTTATTCTTCAGTAAGTAAATCCAACACATTCTGGTGTAGTCATCAATAAATGTCATCATGTATTTGTTTCCATTTGCATAAGCAATAGGCATAGGGCCACATAAATCTGAATGAACAAGTTCAAGTTTCCTATGTGCTCTTGAGTGTGAATCATGAAATGGCTGTTTGCTATGCTTTCCTAGAATACAAGCATCACATTCCTTAGGTTTTCTAGGAATTGTAGGCAATCCATCAACACCATTTTTCTTCAACAAACGAAGGTTGTCATAGTTTAAGTGTCCAAATCTAGCATGCCATAAAAGACTTGATGGGAATGTACCTTCATCATGATGTGAACTGAATGCAAAGTTTTGAGCATGAGCAGATGAACCTTTCAGCTTCAAGAGTCTCCCTTCTTCTATTCCCTCCATGACAAGTGAGTGATCTGATGCTGATCTGACCTCTGCCTTGCCATCAAACAAGTGAACTGAGTGTCCTTGCTACCGGATTTCGATCAGGGACAGCAAGTTTCTCTTCAACTCTAGGAGGTATAGAACCTCATGTAGGATATGATCAGGAAGACCAGGCAGTTTAAGCCTGACTGTGCCAAGCCCTGATGGCTTGAGTTTGGATTTATCTGCGAAATATACTGCTCCATCAACTTTGTCAGTGAATTCTTCAAAAAATCTTTTCTAAATGTCATGTGACATGTTGCTCCTGAATCTAGCAACCAATCATCTCTCCATGAAGTAAATGAAACATCAAATAGGTTTTCAGTTACTCCACTGTTACAATGTGCTAGAACAGAATGAGCTGATTCAGCTGGTTTACCTTTGTCTTTGTCATCAGTTTTACCTCTGTCTTGATTTGTTTGCTGCTGAGCTTTAGATTGTCTGCCCCCCTTTTCTCTGAAGTTTCTTCTTCGTCTTCTGCCTTCTCTTCCTTTGGATGGACCTGAAGCATGTCTCTTTTCTCTCTGTGCCCAGTAGGCAGCCTCTTTAGAAGATGAAGGGACTGTCATCTTCTTTTGAAGGAGGAGAGAAAAAAACTTTGCTGGAAAATTTCTCTTGAAGGAGAGAAAACAAAAAAAATCTTTGCTGGAAAATGTACTCAGTTTAAAAGGACAGAAACTCTTTTGCTGGAAAATAATTCTGCTCAAACACTCTTGCTGAAGATTGAATTTTAAAAAAAAAATACTCTTTGCTATAAACTGAATTCTGCATAAAAAAATGTATTTTTTTTTTTTTTTTTTTTTTTGGGGAATAGAAAAGTCGATATGGAATGGAAGGGAGAGTACGGAATGTGAATGGAAGTATTATGGTATTAGAAAGTGGAGGCAGTATGGGGGGGCGATATGAAATAGCAATTGGAAGGGTCGCAATGTATATATGATATAGCAAATGTGGAAGGGTTGCAACGTACTAACAAATAGTGGACAACGTTTTATATATATGCGTTTCACAATATATGACTGGCGCAGGTATTGAGGAGCGTATTACATGTGAACATAATGGACATACCATACAATACAACGCATATTAGGGAGGACGGTCAGCGCTGTATTAGAGGTGGAGGCAGCGTATAAAAACAACATATATAACATATGACAGCGTTTTAATGTAATCACAATAACACAGCGTTTAAATAAAACACAGCTGCTGCCACATATAACACAGCGTTTAAATATAATATGGTCGACGGTAATATGACTGCGTTTTAAAAGTATGAATGGATTGCAATATGCAAAGGGCGTTTCATATGACTGCGTTTTTATGCAATAGTATTAAAACATGTCAATACAATATATATCAACGCCTCGGGTCAATAAACCAGCGTACTGTTAAGAAACCAGCGTATTACCAAATGACAAAGCGGTATTGTGTATTGACAGATAGCGTTGTGGTGGTATCGATGGCGTATACAAACTGAATCAGCATTGTAAAAAAACACAGCATTGTATTGTAATATGAAATAGAGGCAGAGCGTATTAACATATGACAGAGGGCGGTATATCATGAACAAAACGCTGTATATGGAAAAGCATTGAAATACCACTGAATGAGGGTGGACTGTGTATATATGCAGAGGAGTGGTGTTATCGATGGTGTATACAAACTGAACCAGCGTTGTAAAAAAACACAGCGTTGTATTGTAATGCAGACAACCTATAATGTGTATTGGAATGGAGGCGAAGTGGAGGAGGCGTAGTGTAGGGAATGGGGAATGGAGAATGCAGAATGCAGGGGAAGGGAAGTGTGTGAGGGCGCAGGGATAAAAGGAGAGGGAGGTGAGTGAATGGAGAGGAGCGCAGAGATGAATGAGGAGGCCCAAAAGGGCGTTACATAAATTTTTTTTGAAATTGAATCTGCAGAAGACAGAGTTGCAGGACTGCTGGAATTGCAGAATGGCAAAGCCTGCAATTTGCAGATTGACAGAGCATGCAGTCTTCAGGAGCTGCAGGAGCTGGAGCTGCAGGAGCTGGAGATGCAAATGTCAGGGCTAAATAGGGAAAAAAAATGCAGAATAACAGTCTAGCAATTAATGAGCAGCAAAAACTATTAAAAAATATTGACTGAGCAAAGGATAGGGAGTTACACCACAGGGCAGAAATGCCTATAGTGGGGCTGGCTCTGATACCATGTCAAACCAGGAGGTAACTCCTCAAAAATAGAATGTATATTAGCTGAAGAATGTACATGCTCTTATAGATGGGAGGTGAGGCTATTGGGATTCATCTCGCAATGACTCTTGGCCTTCCTTATTTCTTAATATTAAATAATATACAAAAATACAAATGCACACCCATCCATAGGATTAGGTGTCAACATTGAGTACGTTTCTCCTTCAATATTTTGGAGTTGATTGTGACAAATCCAGTGGATCATTTCAAGTTTCGTCAATTCGAGGTAGGCACTGAAACCATTCTATTTCATTTTGTGATTTCATGTAATTTTTATGGATTTTTTAGGGTCTTTTGGTTTGAATAACTCTCCCTTGGACCAACGCGAACTCCTAAATTCGAAAGGTGCATTGTATCTAGGTGATGATGCACTTTAGAGAGGTCTGAAACACACTATCTCTTTTTATGGGGCAGCATTGGGTGCAAATCCCAAGTTTGATTTAGCATTTCCCTTCAAAATTTGTCAAAATGTTTGCATGGAAATTCGTAATGAGTCTATTTTTTATGTTTCAAGTCCTAATTAGAAAAAAATGGCTTTAATATGAAGGGAAAGAGAGCATGAAGAACATGACATGAATGGAACAAATGAACATGCTACCATCTAGGCATTTAAAGACTGTGGATTATTGAAATTTTTCTGGTTACCTTGTATGAGGCAGCAGATGGAATTGTTAGAGTATCTTGTTCATTCATGGGGTGTTCAAGCACATGCATTCATATTAGGGGAACATATGATTGATAAAAAGGTAGATTACATATACTTTATGACTAGTTTATCCATGAGAGGTGCCCCCATGTCTCTCCTAGGTGAGAGAAGGGGTGGAGAAACAGTGAAATATTATCTTCTCACTCATTTCATACCTCGAGCCTTGCTGACTAGGGATGGAAAGATTAACATAAAATATGTGACCCGTTTTCCATTAATAAAAATCTTATTCATCATTTCCAGATTGGATGGCATATCAACACTTCATGTAGCTAGCATATCATACATGTAGTAAGTTTTAGAATTTTTAGAGCCAACGACCTTCAACTGGAGCGAGGGGGTGTTGGTCAATATTAAATAGTAGTTGACTGAAGCAAGAGAGGGAAGAATGAAGAAATTTGGCTATTGTTCAGTTTTTATCTATTTTTCCTTAGAACGGGTTCCATTATTACAACCTCAGCATATCTCACTCGAGCCCATTGATCTGAGGGTTCCGTGGATGAGGAGGTGGATAGATATTATGTCCTGACATGTAGGTCCATCACTGATTAGCTTCTCACCAACCTTCTTCATATGGCTGCGTGGAAAGTTCATTATGATAGATGATTATTCATATGCAATGATGGATTTTCGTGCTGACCTTGAGTTCATGATTCCTGAAGGTGAGAAACGGGGTGCTACAAGTAAGATATTTCAACCATTTTGAGTTTTTAACGTTTTACAATTATTTTTGTCTTTTTTTTTTTCTGATAATAAACTATTGATTTATTCATGAAGATATTGGGCTTGTTCGACCTACAGGTGCTTCATATCTCTAACCCGCGGGAGATCCACAACATGGAGTAACACCAGTATAGGTTGTTGCAGTAGGATGAGATTCTCTACAGGATCTCAATGTAGACGAGACCCTAGTAGAGGTGGAGCACCACATGGAGGGGTTTATACACTAGATAGATGAGGCCTTGATCGACCAAACTGTTATGTGCCTTCAAAAAAAAACTATTGGAGTGCCAAGTCGTATTGGTTGACTACTGTTCAAGATAGGTCATGCAATGGCATGTTATCATGATCACTATGATGGATTCTAATTGTAGGCTCATAGTTGTACTTGCATGTAGTTTTTAATATGGTTGATATGGTCATATGTGTCTCAGGCACAAATTTTGTAAGACCAAACTTTATATCTATATATATATCTTCAGTGTTCCTGGTGTTCCTGTTATTGTTTTCAATGGATGTGATGTGTATTGAAAATTTTTTGCATTCATTGCAAATGTATATCTAAAACATGATTATCTAGTTTATCTATCAATGTATTTATATTTATAGAAATATGTTGATATTGGATAAAATCAAAGTGTATTTCTAGAAGGAAAACCCTTAAGAACATGCTAAGGATGGTGGGACTTCTAACATAATATACGTTATCCAGTTCTAGTACCACAAGTTGTGATTCAAGTCTGATGACTAAATGGAAGATACTATATGAAATAGCATCATACAATAGCTCAACCACTACGCTATACTCAATTATTTTTTTGGTAGAGCGACTGATAAAAATTCCCTGTAGACTCACTAACTGGTATTTGGAGCAAAGATAAACCACGCTGCAGAGGATAGGTTCCAACTACTATGACTACCACCATCAACATAACCAATATATGGTTCAAGGGATGTCGACATCTGTAAACTAAATGTAAATGGGATCAATAGAAATAATAGGAAACTCTGAAGAGACACACTGCAAACACACTCAATGCACCTATATATAGTATGTAAATAGTTTAATATGCATAAGATAAAGCATAGTATTTCTTGAGGTACAACCCATTCCTATGTTGCACCAGCGAAACTCCATCAAAATAGACTAGCTCATAGGCCCCTTTAGCATGAACATGCTTGAAAATATATGTACCTAGCCAAATAGGTTTGAAATTTCCTAGTACTAATTTATTAAAATCTTGATCATATAGAAGGACAAGTCCTCCTTCTGAGAATACACGAGGTTTGGTACTTTTTTCATATTGCACCTAGACACATTTCTTATAGGCTTCATTAGGTATGGAAGCATCTCGTCGAGTTTCATCTAAATGAGTCAAACAATCCTCTTCTATGGAAGTGGCAGGAAGAAGTTCTACAACTAGTTTTAGTGACATAATTTCACATTTTATTGGAAGGATTTCTTCTAGAAAATAAACCAATTAGAAAGGAATGAATCTAGTAGCATTCCTAATATAGGTTCGGTACACCCACAAGGAAGCATAAAGAATTAGATGCCAATTTGATCGATGAACCCCTATCATACGTTGAAGCATCGTTTTGAGAAATTTGGTAATAGCTAGTTTAAATTTTCCATTAACCTGAGGATAATAGGGTGAAGAATTTCATGGGAGAGTCTCAACTTGGCAATCATTTCAGACATCATGTGGTTGCGAAAGTTCTTCCCATGATCTTTGACCATGTCTTGCGGAACACCAAACCTTGTGATGACATGATTGAACAAAAAATATGCACCCACTTTTCCAGTATTCTTAAATGTAGGAATTTCCTCGGCCCATTTAGTAAAATAATACACTACTATGATGATATAGCCATGCCCCCTAACTCACTAAGTGTTACATGTCATGAAATCTATACCCCATTTTTCCAAAGGACCTGTTCCAATAAAAATATGCAATGGAGTGGATGGAGCATGGGTCTTACGATCATAAATATGACATGCATGAAACTTTTGGATAGCGAGAATATGATCACGAAATATGGTAGGAAAAAAGTAACCAAAACATAGGACATTTTTTTCGGTGGCATAACCAGATAAATGACTGCCACATGCTCCTAAGTGGAATTCATTAAGGACTTCTCAACCTTCTCATGTGTGAGGTGCCTTCAAAGAATTGTATCAATACCACAATGATAAAGGGTTTCACTGACAATGATGTAATTATTGTCTTGGTATCAAAGAGAGAGGTATCAGACCAGAAAGTCCGGGTCTCAGGATATATGAGAATGTCTGCATACCATGGGTCAAACGACAAAATCAGAAACAATGACTTGTCTGGGATGGAATCCTCATACGTAAATTCAAAATCATTAGAGGGAAGGTTGTATATGAGCTCAACAAAAAATAAGGATTTATTTTATTTGCATTTCATGAATTCCAAATAAAACTCTTGTAGGATAACAATCCATTTAAAGTATTTCCCCCCCAACAATTGACATGACAAAATATATGCTATAGGGTTGCAATCCAAAACGACGCTAGTTATCTGGAGAAATATATAATGACATAACCTTTGGATGTCTTGGATGTCTACCAAAACTAACTTTTATATGTGCGTATACTTTATTTCAGTATCATTGCGATTCTGACTCGGATAATAAATGGGATTTTCAGTCCCTAGATCATCTTCCTGAACCTATACCATTTCTATAGTATTAATAGAAGTAGTGAGATACAGGAAATAGTGGTGTTGGTTATCATGGAGATATAATAAAGATGCCTAAAATTGTAATCTTTCAACGCATCAAATGACTTTTGAGAACGTTATCCCAATGGAAGGGAACCCATTTTTTAAGCAAGTGAATCCTTTGGTCCACTCATCATAATTAGGGGCAAACCTCTACAGAAATTTAGCCTTCCCTTGGAGGCATTGAAGTGGAACGAGGGAAGAAGGCATAGGAAGATCGATGATTTCCTGAAATTTCAGAGGATCGATATGAAATTCATGTTTTGAAATGAAAACAACCACAAATTCGACCAGAACTAACGAAGAACACAAATTTTTGAGGATTAAATCGATTTGTTGGCAATATGATTCTTATGTCTTAATATATTGTCCTTGCTGGAAATTATCTGGCCTATAATGGAGTATATGCCTTCTGGAGAAGCTCAGTACTTTGCAGAAGGTCTAATAGAAGAAATGTGTAAAGTCCAGTAGAAGTTGGTTAATATTCATAATTTAAGGTTCTATACGCAGGTTAGTACAAGCCAAGTCGTGTATACACGCAGATAAGAGTGATCCAAGTTGTGTATGCATTTTTCACTATAAATTATAATACCAGTGGGCATTACCATGGTTTTAGCCCACAATATTAAGTTTTGTGTCATCTATTTGATTCCATCCAAGAATACCATCGGCACTTGTGTGGTTTTGGCTCATGGTATTAGGAAAGGATAAACCTATATAAGGAGAAGCAGATAATAGTCCAAAGGGTGTGTAAGTGCAAGGGTTGTTACTGAATACTTATCTCTGAAGTATATCTGCATGGGATGGACTATGTTTTATTGGTAGATCTGAATTTATGATGCACCCTTCGATACAATGATGGATCATGATTTCTAGACCTGAAATGACTATGTACTTGCATGATCTATTTATGATATGTTTGGGTCTGTGACCTGGCGTATGTTTGTTGAAGTGAAGTGAAGAAATCTGGGTAATTCTATAGATTTGAATATTTTTGCAGTAATAATATTTACAGATCTATACGCTAGTTCGTCTCGGTGAAACCACATATATACATTGCTTTGTCGTGGATAAAGAGTGTATGGAAGCCAGGGTCTTCTGAAGCTTTCCAAAGAGGTTATCTATTTATTACTGCTATATTTATGTTGTCTATCATTGAAGTCTTCATGTAGATCTGGGTTTCTTGAATACTGTATATATTGCTAAGTTGAATATGTACAAATCTAATCAAGGAGTGATTAAATATGTATAATGATGTTGACTGAATAAGGGTTCTGCAAATATGAAAAGATATCTGACTGAAAGCCTCAGATCTGGTTCTGAGACTGTTCATATTCTGGAAATTCAGTATTCATAGATCTATACGCAGTTTGGTGTGAAGGGTAGAGCATATACACACAGGTTCAGTAAAGTGAAGTAGCGTATTCATTTCAAGAAAATGAATTATCAGGGTTGAGATTGATTCTGCATGTTGATTCTGATATCTGGGTTTATTAATGTGTTCTTCTTACAGTGATCGCACTGTTCTGAGTGAATTTTGGGTTAAGTTTATTATTGATGATCTTTATGATGAGTTGTGTTGACACTATGGGATCCAGTGTCAAAATTGATGAAACGTGGTCTGCCATGGTTCTGAGGGTTGAAGCCTTCAGTGTGGAAGTAGAAATTTCCTTCCAGTAGAAGCTAGTGTTCTGATCAGGGGGTTTAAGCTCCCTTCCAGTAGTCGCTGGTAAACGATATCAAGGGGTTGGAGCTCCCTTCCAGTAGTAGCTAAAGAACGAGAGAAGGTTGCAGCCTTCTGTAGGTAGATTCCTGCATATTGATATGAGTCTGCATCAATACAATATTGTAAACAGTTTTTATATATAATAAATATTGAAGACAGAGACGACAACAGCGATGGTTTTCTCCTGAATTGGGTTTCCACCTTAAATCTTTGTGTTCATGTGTGATGCTTGCTGGGTATGTGTTATATTCTTTCCACAACTAGTCACGCGTGGGGGGGTCACAGGGGGATGACAATCGCCCCTGTACGTTGCGTTGGGCGCAACAGGGGGGTCACAAGGGGGGCGGTAGCCCCCCCTATTTGGGGTCTGAGGCATCGCCCCGGGAAAAAAAATTTAGACCTTATTTTTCGGGGGGCGGACCCGCCCATGGTTTTGTGCATGGGTTTGCACATGGTTTTGGGGCATGATGGTTTTCAGCCCCTGGTATTTTGTAGATCCGATCAAGGGAACTACAGTTATGTTCTAATCTAGGGTTAATGGATTGGGTTTTATGTATGCTTCGGCATGTATATATATATATATATATATATATATATATATATATATATATATATATATATATATATATATATATGTTGTAACACTAAAAGGACTATAATGAAAAATCAAGCTGGTTGTCTCGATTTGGGATCCAGGGGAAAATATCTGTGTTTATTTGTTTTATGTTTTATGCTCTTGCTATTGTTTATTTTCAGTTTTAAAGATTTGTTTGTAGATAATTTATGTACAGGGTTAAAACCTACATTTGGTATTGGAGCCAAGTTTTAGCTTCAAGGGGATGCCTTTGTTGCTGAGAGTTTTTTGCTCTAGCTTGTGGTAGACCCTGTTCAGTGGGATATCTACGGGATCGATTCTTGCGATGAAAGAAGATGGCGAGCAGTGAAAAGATAGAGATTGCGAAATTTAATGGTCAGAGTTTTGAATTGTGGAAGCTCAAGATGGAGGATCTGTTGGTGGATAAAGACCAGTGGATTGCAGTAGATCCAGGTACTAAACCAACGACAATGTCAAATGAAGACTGGAAGAAGTTGGATCAGAAGGCGAAGAGCACAATACGATTGTGTGTATCAGATTCAGTATTGTTGAATGTATCTGGGGAAGCTAAAATGAATAATTTGTGGGAAAAACTTGGGACTTTGTACCAATCTAAGTCTCTGGTGAATAAATTGTTCCTGTGGAAAAAGCTGTATAACTTGAGGATGAAGGATGGAGACTCGGTGACAGAGCATCTCAACGCCTTCAATACTATGGTAAGTTAGTTGTCATCTGTTGATATTAAAATCTCAGATGAAGATAAGTGCATCAGTTTTTTGTGTTCTCTACCAGACTCGTGGGACAGTCTAGTTATTGCAATAGTAAGCAATACAACTACCTTGAATTCTGATGACATTGTCTCAGCCTTCTTGTCAGAGGAAATGAGATGGAGAAATATGGAGGGTTAGAATGGAGATGCCTTATCTATACGAGGAAGGTCCCAAAATAGAAACAAGAATAATGTTTCGAGTGGGAGATATAAATCTAGAGGGAGATCTAAATCTCCCGAAAATTTTGTAAAGGTGTGCTGGAAATGTGGAAAGGAAGGGCACTACAAAAAGGACTGCAGATCTAAATCTCCTAAGAAAGGAAATGGATCTAATGATGCTCCTTCTGTAGAGGAAAAAACCACCTCAGATGAAGGTGGGGATGTGTATTTGGCTTCTTCTTCAAATACACATGTAGATCATGAGTCATGGTTGATTTACTCAGGTGCATCCTTTCACTTCACTCCCCATAGGTAGTGGTTCTGCAAGTATGAGAAATATGATGGCTGTGATGTCTTCTTAGGTGATGATAGGAAGGCCATAATTGTTAGATGTGGAAAAGTCAAGCTGAAGCTACAAGGTGGAAGGATTAGAACATTCCTAGTGTTCTACACATTCCTGCATTGGCCATAAATCTGATTTTTGTAAGAAAGATAGATGATGCAGGTGTAAAAAAAATATTCGAGAAAGATACCTGTAAGATGATTCAGGGAGCACTGGTATTAATGCGAGTTCATATTGGAACTCTGTACAATCTTCAATGAAACACTGTTATTGATGGGTGCAACAGTTCTGTGGTTCCCGAAAGTGGAGCGAAAAGCCTAGCAGTTTGTGGAGAAAATACCATGCTATGGCATCAAAGTTTTGGACATATTGGAGAGAAGGGCCTTCAGATACTGCATGGGAATGGTATGGTAGAAGGTATGTCTGATAGCTCTCTAGATTTTTATTTATCTGAACATTGTGTATATGGGAAGAAGAATCGGGTGAGTTTTCCTTCTGGTGCTAAGAGGGCGAACAAGATATTAGAGCTTGTGCATAGTGATGTGTTTGGACCTATGTCGGTTCCATCACTGGGTAAGTCTGTGTACTGTGTTTCATTCATAGATGACTTCTCAAGGAATACATGGATATATTTCTTGAGGAAGAAATATGAAGTCTTTGACAGATTCAAAGAGTTTAAGGCTATGGTGGAAAACCAAACAGAGAAGAAGATAAAGGTGTTGAGGACAGATAATGGTGGGGAGTTATGCAAGAAGGAATTTGAAGAGTTCTGTAAGAAGTGTGGTATATCACAACAGAAGACTAATCCATACAAACCTCAGAAAAATGAAGTTGCAGAAAGAATGAACAGAACGTTGATGGAAAAGGCAAGAAGCATGCTCAGTGGTACCGGGTTAGGACAAGAATTCTGGGTAGAGGTAGTGGAGACTGCATGTTACTTGGTTAACATATGCGTTGGAGGATAAGACTCCACATGAGGTATGGACTATTAAGAAACCCTCTCTTTCACATCTGAGGGTATTTGGATGTGATGCATAGTACATGTTCCAAAGGAGAAAAGGATCAAGTTGGATAATAAATATCAAAGGTGCATCTTTATTGGGTATCGGGATGGTTTAAAGGGTTACAAGATTTGGAACCCGGAAATAAAGAAGGTTGTGTACAGCCTAGATGTGGTGTTTAGAGAGTTGAAAGATGTTGTTAAACATGAATTCATAGCAAGGGAACCTGAGAAGATATAGTTTGATCTAAAGGAGGATGAATTAGACTCTACAATAGAATAAGACTCGGAAGAGGAAGAGCCACAAACTCCAGCTGTGAGAAGATCAGTTCAGGAAAGAAGATAACCAGAAAGGTATAATCCATCTACTTTTTGTTCAAATTTTGCTTTAAATATAACTGATGATGATCCCAAAACCGTCAGGGAGGCCGTAGATTCATAGGATGGAAAACTCTAGAAGGAGGCCATGGTTGACGAAATGGCATCCTTGCATAAAAATGAGGCATGGGATCTGGTGGGGTTGCCTGCTGGAAGGAAGCCCATCGGGAGAAAATGGGTGTTTAAGAAGAAGATGAATGTCGAAGGCAAGGTAGATAAATACAAAGATAGGTTGGTAGCAAAAGGTTATTCCCAGGTGTCGGGAATTGATTTTGGTGATATTTTTTCTCCTGTTGCCAAAGTTACTTCTATTATATTACTTTTATTTGATGTTGTTGCATTTGATTTTGAGGTAGAACAGATGGATGTGAAGACAACATTTCCTCACGGGGATCTAGAAGAGGAGATCTACATGAAACAACCTGAAGGCTTTATGGTGAAGGGGAAGAAAGAACTGGTATGCAGGTTAAAGAAGTCTCTGTATGGGTTAAAATAGTCACCAAGGATGTGGTATTAGAAATTTGATACCTATATACGGGGCCTTGGCTTCACCAGAAGCAAGGAGGATCACTATGTTTATTTTAAATTAATTGGTGACCATGTTATTTATTTGGTCTTGAATGTGGATGATATGTTGTTGATTGGAAATGACAAAGAAATTATCCAAGGTTTGAAGATCCAACTGTTCTCCAAATTCGACAAGAAGGATCTTGGTGCTGCAAACTATATTTTGGGCATGGAAATTAAGAGAGATTAGGTAAAGAGGAAGCTCTGGTTAAACCAGAGGAAGTATTTCGAGACTATATTGCAAAGGTTAAATATGCAGGATAGTAAACCCATGAATTTTTTGATTCCTGTAGGTACAAAGCTATCTGCTGAACAGTGTCCCAAGACACAAGAAGAAGAGGAGGATATGTCCCGTGTTCCATATGAAAGTGCAGTGGGTAGCCTGATGTATGCAATGGTCTATACTAGACCAAACATTGCACATGCAGTGGGAGTATTGAGCAAGTTTATGTCAAACCCAGGGAAGGAGCACTGGACAACAGTGAAGCGGGTTTTTAGATATTTGCGTGGCATTAGTGATTATGGCTTGTGCTACCAGGTAATACCAGGATTGGAAAGAGTGTTGGACATTCGTGGTTTTGTTGAGGTGGACTGGGCTAGAGATTTGGATCAAAGAAGATCTACAAGTGGGTATGTGTTTAGCCTATTTTGAGGTGCAATAATTTGGATGAGTAAAAGATAGTCTATAGTGACTCTTTTAACTACAGAGGTAGAATGCATAGCAACCACTCATGCAAGAAAAGAAGCAGTTTTTTTTAGATATTGTGTTCAAGTATGGGGTTGGTGCAAAAAGATATAAGGATAGACTGTGATAGCCAAAGTGCAATTTTCTTGGCTAATAACCCTGCTTATCATTCAAATACAAAGCACATTGATGTTCAATATCACTTTGTGAGAGATATGGTTGAGGCTAAAAGGGTGTTGTTGGTAAAGGTGGACACCTTAAAGAATGTTGCAGATGCATTGACGAAGTTTGTGAGCACTTAGAAGTTCTCTTGGTGTAGAGAAATAATGGGTGTTGCAGAGCGGGGCTAATGACTAAGCTCTCTTGTGGCCCCCTACGGAAACAAAACAACAAGTGGGAGAATGTTGGGTATGTGTTATATTCTTTCCACGACTAGTCACGCGTGAGGGGGTTGTTAGGTCTCTGTAATAAGCAAGATTGGAAAAAGTCCGATCACAGAGTTAACATCATTTCAACCAAATTTGGGATTCAAGGATCTAGCCCTCCTGAATCTGGAGAGGGATCTCTCCAATATGTACAAAGATGGATTTGTCTTTGAAAGCTTAAGGTATTGATATTAGGCTAGTTGTGAAGATCAAGGGTTTGGTTTTGTGTTTGGATGGTTGAACATGATTACTGCCTGAGGCGGAAAGATCTATATGAAAATAGGTTCAAAAGTGAGAAGGTGCAAGCAACAGGAGTAAGCTTTGATCAAGATGACAGATGGTGACAGGTTTCAGTCCATTGGGCTATGGAGTCATAAGATGATTTAATTGGAACAGCAGGTTCAAGAGTGGTCTATGGGGCAAGTCATCTATGCCTAAGGATCTCTTTAAGGTTTTGATTTATGGAATGGAATGATACATTAAGAAGGGAAAAATAAACAGATGCAGAAACAAAGAGTAGCCTAGGATATGGTAAGTACTTTGAAACTATCCAGCCTTTGACCAAGCACTTAAGAAAGACATGAAAGCAAACTAGGAGCTGGTAAGTACTTTGAAACTAGCCAGCCTTTGATACACTTCCAATAGAAAACACATAAAAAACAAAGGGAAACTTGAAGGCAACCTTTGGAGTAGAGACTAACGGGCCGGGCTCACCACAAATCCTCTCCTAGCTCTTCTTTACTTGGTTGCTTTCAGGACAATCACAAAGATGACACAGAATGGCCTAAGATCTGATAAGTACTTTGAAACTAGTCAGCTTTTAACACATCCTAAGGGAAACAATCAAATAGTTGAGAAAATAAGAAAGGGACTCAGGGCTAACCTTAATTTCCTCTGTTCATCTTCACACAAAATATATTGAAAGTAACATTTGAAAATAACATTCAGTCAAGGCAATAAGATGAGGGAACGCCAACATGCATATGCCTAAACTGAATTAATCATTCCAAATAACACATATAGAAGAAAACATCTAAATAAAGATTTCTCAGCCAGAGAAGGTTACTGGTATACAACAGGTACTAACCCTATTTAAACTGTTCTTTATAGTGGAAAATGAAACAAAATGAAAACAGAAATAAAACAACAAGTTACAATGAGAATAACATCACCGTCAACATAGATCAGGATCCCATAAATCAGCTTGTATTTATGCTCCAAACCAGTTACAATCTTCAAATCCAGTGTTTTAATTCATCTCTCCTCACAACCTAACCTATCTGTTACAAGCAGAGCTCCAAGACCCAGTGAAATTCTATCTACAATCAAGAGCCTGCAGCTCAGTTATGATTACAATACTTCAGCAATTACATTAACAACCAACCAACCCCTCACTCATCTTCTATTGAAGTATTTATAGTAGGATGAGGAGGTGAGAACTGAATAAAGATCTCAAATACAATTAATGCAGAGTTAATGTCTTTCTTGGCCCTTGGGGGCTCAATGAAGAAACCATACAGGTGTTTCACTGCATTAATTGATTTACACTGGTGAATTAAGCTCGGAGGGAGCTTTTTTTGACCTTTGAGGCTCTATGTGACGTTCGGGCTACTCTGCAGACTTTCTTTCATTAAATTCCTAGCAGAAGTAACTCTTCGGCTACTTTGAGGTAAAATATCGGACTTTGATCAATAAATTCAGTTCTTGATTGAATACTTTGAGGCACAGGTGGCGCTTTAGTCACTGGGAGGAATCAATTCGCCTACATCTGTGGCGGTGAAGGGTTTCCTGATGAAACACTTTAGGTTTTCCTTCAAATTGTGTTTTTAGATAGGGGATTAGGCGTTTGATAATTGTCTTAGCCTTAATCCTCACAAATCTGTCCACTAATCTGTTGTTCTGGTTCATTCTTGGTCTTCAACATCTGATACTCTTTCTCTGCATTGATCTTCATGGTTTTCTTGTTGTGCAGGGCTGCGTAGGGAATGTAAGGCATCGATGCCTGTGAAAACATCAATGAGATGTGAAAAACTGACTCTATGAGCGATTTCCACGGAGGAATCGAACAAGGGAGGATCGTCACCCTCATTCTCTGAATCTTCCTTAGAAAACGCGAACAAATAGTTTAAACCCTGCAAAATGCAAAAACACGTTAAAAATCCGGTTTTATAGGTCAATCTGCTTTGGGGACTATGCGGAGGAGCGTGGGCCGTCGGATGGCATCATCCAACGGCCAGGATCAAATCTAGGTGATCGATGGCAGAGGACGAACCTGAGCTGTCGATCGCACGATGATCGACGGTCGGGATCGGGCAACGGAGAGTCATCAAGAAAATGTTGACTGGGCGATGGAATCGGGAAACTGAATATGAGTCGTCGATCTGCAGAGATCGACGGCGGAGATTGAAACTCGGCCGCGCGATTACTGTGTTAACGTGCGCGCATGTTGCTTAAAGGTCGAGCAGGTCAGAAGATCGACAGCCGTTGGATGGGAGGGCCCAGATCGGACGATGGAGGTGGATTCCGCTGCGTGGTTATGGTACGAAGATTAACGCGCGAAATGATTTGGTGGTGTGGCGCTTTTGGAACAGTGTCGGGGACACGCGTCGGCCAGCGTATGGAATCGCTGGCCGACGGGAGAAAACCACCAACCGGCGAAGGGTGGTGCGGAATGATACCAACGGTTTTTTTGGAATCAACGCGGGAAAAGGGGGTCCACCAGGCAAGCTGCGTTCCGCTCCGTCGGATCTGTGGAGCAGATCGACGGCCCAGGCTGAATCGCGCAGTAAACCACGTGACTTTAATATTTCACGTTAAAACTTTATAAAATGGGTTTTTTTTTTTTTTTCGAATCTTCAAAGGAAAATGGATAGAGAAAGGTTGTATTTTCGGTTTAGCACCTAAGGACTGAGCAGTTGGTCTCGGCGCTCGGATATATGGGGGAAAAAGCCAGGGGCTTAGCCCGAGGGGGCTAAAAGCCCTAACCTCATATAAAATGTGCATTTTATAGGATTTTCAATGTTTTAAAAGGGGAATCAAGGTTCCGACAAGGTCAAAAAGTGAGTTTTTAACCTTAGGGAATGGATTTTATGAAGGGATAAAGGGAAAACATATATTTTTGTGGGGTTTTTATGGAAAAAAGGAAAATGGAGAATGATGTAAGTTGGAAGAAAGGGAGGGGAAAAAAGGGGAATGCAGCAGTATTTGACTTGGATTTTTGTAGGATATCAGAGGTTTTGAAGAAGGAAACAACTGTGAAGATTAACCAGAAACATGAGTTTCATCAAAAAGACTTCAAGCACCAACAATTTCAGGACTGAATTTGTTTCTTGAAGGCTGCAAAGAATATTTAGCCACCAGCTGATATGACATAAAAACATGGGTGGCTAACAGGGGTGATAGCCCCGCCTGTATGTTGTGTCGGGTGCAGCAGATGGGTCATAGGGGGCGCGGCAACCCCCCCTGTTCGGAGTTCGAGGCAGCGCCCTGAGAAATTGTTTTTGGACCTGTTGTACTGTGCAACAACCCTCGCCATTTCTAAATTTTTAGAATAAATTTCATTTAGAAATAGGTCCCCTTTTTATCTTTCTTTCTAGATAGAAATAAAATATTTAGAAACAATCCAATCATTTTTTATTAGGAATAAGAGGTTAATTGATAAAAGGGCATATTGCATATTTTTATTTACAAGTGTGTATAAACAAATACAACCTTAAAAAACTTTCCGATCCGATGAGATACAAAGCTTTTATCATATCAAAATATTACATAAAGTTTTTATATTTAACAATATTTGATGTGTACAATAATCACAAATCGGAAATCGGAGAGATCTTTAAGTTCTATATTCACTTTGTAAAACTCCGATGCGATGGAACTCAATCGCAATCGCATTTCGGAGAATTAAACTTTATATTCGTTTGATTGAAAGACTTCGACGCGGCGGACCCCACCTCATCACAATCGGAAATCGGAGAAACTCTTTAATGATCCACTCCATTTGAAAATCCCCGATGTGATCATCACAATTAGAAATTGGCAGAAATCATATTATGTTATTTCATTTACCTTTGAAAATTCCCGATGCAATTATTAACTAATGCCCATACACTATTTATTCATCGCATTGCAAGGATTCAAAAGGTAATATTTTTACACTTATTTCAAAATATGCCGATCTTTGATTGTACGTTTACCATTAATTGAAAATCAAACAAATAATAACGATTTATTTTGTTTTGAATGCATGAGTGTGACTCCTTAGAGGGCATTTAAGTTTTAACTACGGAGATAATAAATGCAAATCAACGAATAAATCCTTTTGTATAGCTGTTTTCATTATTGCGTTTTCACCTCAGCTGAAAGATTTTCTTTGTTGCAGAACAATAGAACGTCCAATTCTTTCATTTGCAGAACGAGAGAAATGTTGCCTGATATCGAAATGTCGAAAAAATCCAGGAAATCAAAAGCTGCCATCGCTGCAAAAGCTCCTATGTTTACCATGCCGCCTAAAGAGAAACCATCAAAGCTTAAGCTGGTTACAGATACCTCATGCCAAGGACTTGGTAAGATGACATGGGAAAATGTATATAACTTTCTTGAAAAGGAAAACCCTAAAGTTGTTGAGGCCAAGGCAACAGTTCCTGATGAAGACGACTCAGACTCTAATTCTGAGACTCTTCTTATTGTATTAGCGAACTCATTCTAGCACCGAATTGTAGCTCGAGCAAACATTTTTCCATATGATGATGTTATTCGGTGGGTAATTGATAATGTGGCTATAAAAAACAGAACCTTTATTTCAACTTCTAGAGCAATATTCGGGTTGTTCAAAGCAGAGGACATTAAAGCAATGTACCACCTTCTAGACCCGTAGAAAATCTATAACAAAGACTACATCAAGGAATTTGCTGCAAAACATGAAAATCAGTAAGAGCCGATTAAAGAATGGAGAAAGGCTCCTGAAAAGCATAGACATAAGGCATCAGGTATGTACTCTGTGGAGTCTCTTTCGCCTCCGTACTGTTATGCCGCAACAATGATGTGCAGATTGTTTGGGAATGATAACTCAGCTAGGTTTTCTATACAAATGGTGCCATTAATAAATTCTGTTGTTAATTCCGAGATAATGGACTGGGCTGTCATTCTTTCTGATAAGATAGCCAACATGATTCTTGAGTATAGGAAAGTTAGAAACTCAGGAAATACCACTCCTTTTTATTTTTGTGCTTATATCCTAGATTCCCTTTGTTTCAATTCTGAATTCCCCATGTTAGGATGGAAATGGACCCCTAAAGAACCTGTTCCTATTCATATATATCACAAGTTCTTTTGGAAGGGGTATTTCAAAATCCATGTTTACAGAGTTTGTCATGGTTTTCTTATTCCAATTTATCAAACTATTTTTGGCCGATTCCCTCCTAGGCTTTCCGAGAAAGATAAAGTTGATTTATCCTCGTTTGGGGATTGGTTTGAAGAGGAAATATTGACATATATTAGAGTTTTCGGAAGTATTGTAGAACCACACATTCTTCCTTTGTATGTTCCAGACAAACTGTTAGCACAGGAAATTTCGTATGAGCTGATAGTAGAAGGCATGTCTAGGACTTTGAAGAACAGCAAGAAGCTTATGTGGCCTACTTTTCATTTTAAATGTGGTGACTATACTCTCAATAATTTTGTTCATGCTGAAAAAGAAGTTGGTAAGCTAACCAATCTCAAGCTTTCAACAATCCCAGGGAGACAATATGACCCAAGGAAAGTGGCATTTGATTTTACTACTTTTGTTTCAATTACTCGGTTCAAACATGAATTAGATATGTTTGATTATTTATTTGTTTTTGTAGATAATTTGTCCCAAGTTTTTTATTTGGCCAAGTCCAAATTTCAGGCCGAAGAAATGAACAAATTTTTGTTATTTAGAAGCCAGAGGTTACTCAAAGTTCCTCTGGATCAATTGAGAGTTCCTATATAGGAGAATGAATCACAACAAAAGGAAACAGAGAATACATCTGGAAAAATAGTAATAGAAACATCTGCCAACAAAATCATCATACAGACTCAGAAAGAAATAACATGAACTAATCCTATTTTACAAAAAGAAGATATTAGCAGCAAAGTTGATACTGAAAAGAAAGAAACAATTGCTAAACTTGATGTACATATTGATCAGCAGTCTTTAGCCTAGACAGGAAAAGAAATCATAGGTACTGATGCCAACGTGCATACTGAAAAGGGAGGCACAAACATTAAGGCTATTGAACAGGCATCAAAAGGAGATATAAACAATAATCTAGATTCTGAACTTGGAAAAGAGGAAACTGCTAAAAAGGTAGTTGAATCTTATAAACTTATAGTTTCTCCTCATTTGCTGAGCCAATATGAACAATTTTCCCAGCAAATAGGACAACAGAATAATCCCCAAGTTAATGTTTTGGAAGAACAGGATATAGAAGTTATTCCTGAAAATCCTACAGGTGAAATTATGTTGAAGATAGAAGAAATCCCTCTTCTGGATGTATTTTACAGTCCTAAACATAGGGCTGTTGTGAGAAAACAAAGGAAAAGGAGGAGAACTGATCAGGATGCACTTTCGACATCACAGGTGGAGTTTATGAATATTGTTTATAAAAATGCTGAGGTGAATCCATATGAGGATCTCACCAAATTATCCCAATGTGCAGGTGCCTATAGTGCTGCAACTATAGACAAGGCCTCTGAAGTCATACAATTAATGAAACAAAAGGATTTTTAAATAACTATGTTGGAAGAACAGGTTACAGAGAACTAGCAGAAAATTATTCAGTTAGAACAACAATTGCAGGATGGAGAGCTCAAATCCAAACAGTTAGAAGAGCAACTTGCTGTTGAAAAGAAAAAGATCAATCAACAGACTTTAGAAAAGCAACAACAGTTAAACCAAGAGATAGCAAAATTACAAGCTCTTCTACAAAATGAGAAGACTTCAAAGATTGAGCAAGAGAAGATGTTTCAATACAGATTGGACAAGTTTAAGAATTATCCTAATTTGGATCAGTTCAAAAATGAAGCCCTGGAGACAAACAAATTATTATCTCGGCAATTAAATGAATTTTGTCTAAAGGTTGCAGAAGCAGAATCCTTGTGTGAAATTACGTTTTTCTTAGTAGATGAAGGAGTCAGTATTAAAATTGAAATTGATGAAGCTGATGAAAAAATTTCCGAATTTATTTTATGGCAAGACTCGGAGTCGGGAAGAAAAGCAAACCTTCCCAGGATTATGGAGAGACATAAGGAAATTATTTTTTCACAATGGGAACAACGTTTAATCAAAGTGGAAGGAGCTACATCCAGAGCTAAAAGCATGATGAACAATGTAACACAACTGGTGAATAATAGCTTGTATGCAATGATTTCAGATTGTACCCCTGGCAAGTTACCTAGGGTGAAAGAAATTGATTACAGATGGAATCAAGAAATAATCAATAAAAATCAGCAAATTGGCCAATTGCAAGGAATATCATGGGATACGATGTGGACCTACCTTATCAAACCTCATAGTCAGCAAACAGCAATAAAATTTCTTTCAAATGCCATCGATTACATTATTCCTGAATTCTATGATGCCACATACACAGGGCAGTTACACTCAAAGCTTAGTCATCCAGAAGAGATGAAGGAAATGCTCAAAATCTGCCATCTGGGCACATCAAACGCAACAGATAATCAATAAATTGGTTCGCCTCAAGATCGCATTTATGTTTCTAGATTTTTTTGATTTAGATAGATTGTAGGAATAGTTTTAGTTATTTTGTTTTATTAAGTACCTATTTAAACCCCTTTCATGCATTTAGAAAGGGGTCCTGAATTTGTAATATTTTGACTTGGAGATTACATTTCTGTACTCCATTGACTCTTATATTTTTATAAAGGATCACAACTGGTGATTCTGTGCAAAATTTCCTTTAAGAATTGCATTGCTGTATCTTGGAGCTTGTTTTACATTGAAGTTGTTGGATTTGGATATCGGATTGCATTGGAAAGTATCAAGATGGATATGGTATTTATATCTATTCACTGTCAGTTTTCTTATGTTATGTGATATTCTCTTTTAAATTGCTATTGTTTATGTATACTCGTTTTACAATATTTCTTTATACATATCATTTCTGAGTGTGTAGAAATATTTATCTTTTATAGTATATGCAAATGATATATATAATGATGAATACAATGTATTATTATAACTCTATTTAATTTCTTAAACATAGTTATCTTTATTTGTTACTGCATATTTCAATTAAACTATAATACATTTTCATGGTTATTGGTTAATTGAAACAATTTAAAGTTGTATTCACATTTGATATCCGGGTTAGTTTTAGAATTATTTTATTAGTTTTAAATTAGATTAGATAGTTTTATTTCAGTCATTTAGTCCCATTTTCCCTTCATCCAATCATTCCATTACCAACCCATTTAAATTACTTGGAAACTGGTCCTATCAATCCAGTCGGAGCCACCACACCAAATGGAAAAGGAGCTGTCCTAAGGTCTCCACCAGGTGGTTATCCCCCAATGTTTGAAGCAGCGATTTTCGAGGCTTCAACATTTTTGGCGCTATAAGGAGGGCCAAAGCTATGAATGGAAGATAAATCCAAATCCGAAAGCCATTCTAAGAGCACAACACCCTCATCACCTTTAATTTCCACATCTCAAATCACTAGAGAAGAAATTGATAAAGTATTCAAACACCCACTACCAAAGTCTCAGATCAATCAGATAATCTGCCTCCTTAATCGCCTGAAGTTGAAGCTTTAGTTCACAAAATTCAAGAATTTTCGTTATCATTAGAAGAATCAGAAATATCTGAAGGTAGTGTCACCTCGCAGTTTGTTTCTTCAAGACCTCTCACTAGGTCATAGAGTGAAAAACTTGGAATTTCCCCAAAATAATTTCCTATACCTAGTAGAGTCAAAACAAGAAAAAATCCATCGGAAATAGAAAGTGGTACTAGTTCTTCATTGCATATTCAATTATCTATTTCCCAAGCTCCAAATCAGAAAAGTGCAGTAGTCTCATCATCATCATCTGCTCAAACTACATATGTTCAAACATCAGTTGTCTCTTCCAGTACTTCAACTGTTACTACTCATACACCAGTTGTCACTTCTAGTTCTTCTACCATCATCACAACAATGGCACAGAGACCATGGACTAGACTGGGAGCTGTAAATATGGCTGCACCTTTGCATGATCTACTTGATCATCTTGAAAAATGGTTGCCAAAGTTTAGTCCAGATACTAGTATACAGGCGGAAGAACACATCAATAAATTTATGCTTGCTATAAATCTGAATGCAATAGAGCATAAAGATGTTGTAGTTAGGTTATTTCCCTATACTTTGCAAGGGACAGCAGGATCCTGGTACTTTTCTTTACCTTCAGATTCGATCACAAGTTGGGATATGTTCGAAGAGAAATTTTTAACTAAATATGGAGATGATAGATCAATAGTTACCCTAATCAACGATCTCTCCAATTTAAAGACTCAACCGAAAGAACTCATTAAAGATTTTAACTCTCGATTCAATAAACTCTTGAATAAGATCCCTACAACATCTAAACCTAGTGAGCAGGTTAGAAGTGAATGGTACATTAATGCTTTACTCTCAAACATAGCAATTTTTGTAGATAGAGCTGTAAAACCGACTTTAGCTGAGAATATGAAAGAAGCTATTTCAGTTGAAAAATGAATGATTGCTCTAGATAAGAAAAATGCTATTGAGGAAAGAAAATCAAAGAAAGTCACTTTTAAAGATGATTCCAAGAAAAAGACACCAAGATATCCATGTGACATGGAGGGTTTACAGAAAGTCCTTAAAACCATGTCTAATGAGATAATTGAGATAAAAAAGCAAGTAGCAGAGAATTCTACAAAGAGACCATTCAAAAATTTCAATAGAAATCAAGCTGAATCAAAACCTCCCAATGCAATATCCAATGCAGAATCAGAAGACAAAGAAGAGGAAGATACTCTTCCAGTGTCGGATGAAGAAGATGAAAGGGAAGAAATAGCTGAACTACATGGAATGTGGGATTTCATTCTCCCTAATTCAGATAGTGAAATGGAACAAGAAGCTATGCCTGTGAGTACAAGGAGAAAATCTACATCGGAACCTGTTCAAACTGTTCCAAAGAAGAAAACTACAACTCCGAGTACCAAAGACAAAACTCCCGCAAAGAGAGCTTCTCCCTTACCCACTCAGAATCAGCCATCATCTCCCAATCCTCCCACATCATCATCTAAGACTCTAGTGGTATCAGATCCGATGGATTATAATATTGTTGAGGACATGAAAAAGACTAAAGTGAACATCTCATTACATGAACTCAACAAACTTAAACATCAACAAAAGATACTATTAAAAGAGTTAAATGCTACAGCTATTGCTCCTCTACCAAGCAGTGTAGTTGCCAAAGCAGCTAAAGGGACTGGTAAGCCACCAGACAAAGTAGATGCTACAGACACTGTTCTTATTGGAGAAACATCAAATTCTCAGACACCTCCATTTTTGTTGACTTATGAAATCTATAATAAAAATTTGCATAATTGTTTAATTTATTCTGGAGTATCCTTTAATATAATGCCTACTTCAGTCTATTCTAAATTGAATATTCTACCAAAGAAGTCTGCAATTCACATTGTACAATTGGATTGCTCTAAGGTTCAAGTTGTAGGAGAAATCAATTCAGTTACCATTAGACTAGCTTCTGACCCTAGGCTTGTCTACAGAATTGATATTCTAATTGCAGATATTCCTGAATTCTATGGGTTAGTCTTAAGCAGAGACTGGTCTGCGAAACTTAATGGCTATATAGCAACCGATTTTTCACATATGTGGCTTCCCTACAAAGGGAAACCAAATCAAATCAAAATCAAGCGAGAAAAACATATGATGCACACTGTAACTGAATTTGAACAACCAAACGAACCTGTAGCTTTCAACAACAATATTCTTGGAGGTTATTCTGCTGAGTCATTTCTTGGGAATTTTACTCCACCACAATCACCTTTTTCTGTAAATACTTTTGTTTCTCAAATTGAAATTTTTTCGCAATTTGATTCTTCTAGAATTGTTAATATTTCTGATTCGTTTGTAGATAAACCTATAGATAGAACTTTATTTTGGTCATTATATTTTGATGGATCAAAATCTAGCGATGGAGCAGGAGCAGGATGCATCCTAATTGATCCATAAGGAGAGAAAACCATGCTATCATGTAGATTAGAATTTGAGTGCACTAATAATAGCGCTGAATATGAAGCCTTGATTCAAGGGCTTTATAAGGCCATAGGGTTAAATGTAAAATACTTGAAAGTATATGGAGATTATGAAATTGTAATAAGACAAGTAAGGAATACCATCCATTGTCTTTCAGGACATCTCAAACATTATCAAACCCTAGTACAGGACCTTATCACTCAATTTCTAGCATTTAATATATTTTCTATTCCTAGAAATCAAAACACATCAGCTGACTTCTTAGAAAATGTTGCGTCCAAACTCCTCCTTGTTGAAGATTGCAGTCCTGATAGATTTTCAGTAGAATTGATTTTTCGCCCATCTATCCCAGATAATATTACTAACTGGAGAGTATTCTACCATGATCAAGATATTTTGAATTTCTTAAATTCTGAGAAATCATATGATGAACAAATTATTGATGAAGACGATCATGATCTGCAAATTACTTCAAGAAGTAATGAAAATCCGATTCCTAAATCTGTTGTTAAACTTGAAGATCTGTATGATATTAAAGACAGATTTAAGAAAGTTACTAATGCTAAACTTCAAAGTTCAACTTTGAAGTTTGAATTAGTGAATCTTGGCTCTGATTCTAAACCTCAGAATGTTAACCTAGGACTCAATTTAACTCCAGAAGAAAGATCTATTTTTATTAAACTTCTGAGTAAATATAAAAATGTCTTTGCTTGGAGTTATGAGGACTTAAAGACTTATGACACTTCTGTGATTCAACACACAATTCCAATGCTATCTGATGTTAATTCTGTTCAACAGAAGTTAAGAAAGATTCATCCAAATCTTGAGGATCAAATCAAAACAGAACTCAACAAGCTTTTGAAAGCCAAAATCATTTTTCCTGTAAGGCATTCCAATTGGGTTTCCGACATGGTACCTGTTAGGAAGAAAAATAGCGATATTAGAATCTGTATTGATTTCAGAAATTTAAACAAGGCATGTCAAAAAGAGAATTTCCCATTGCCAACCATGGAGCAAATACTCCAAAAGGTAGCTGGTTCTGAACTCATGTCCTTCCTTGATGGATTTTCAGGCTATAATCAAATTTTAGTACATCCAGATGATAGGTTGAAAATCACTTTCAGAACCAAATGGGGAATCTATGCTTATCAGAAAATGCCTTTTGGTTTAGTAAATGCAGGAGCTACTTTCCAGAGAGCCATGGACATAGCATTTAAGTGTCTAATTAATAGATCAGTTGTTATTTATCTTGATGACATAATAGTTTATTCAAAGAAGAGATCCAATCATCTACATGACCTGAAACAAATATACGAAAGATGTAGAAGGTTTGGTATTTCTTTAAACCCAAAGAAATCCTTCTTTGCTCTCGATGAAGGAAAGCTCTTAGGGTTTGTTGTGTCAACAGATGGTATATACATTGATCCTGACGGAGTTAAAGAAATTTCTGATATTTCTTTACTTCATAATAAAAAGTCCATGCAATCATTTTTAGGACAGATTAATTTTGTAAAAAGATTAATTCCAGATTTTTTTCAAATTGTTTTACCTATGCAAAATATGATTAAGAAAAATTCAGTATTCAAATGGGGATATAAAGAAAAATAAGCCTTTGATGCAATCAAGAAGGCAATCATTGATGCACCTGCATTGAATACTCCCAATTTTTCTAAAGATTTTATTCTGTATACTTTGGCAACCGAAACATCCTATGCTATTGTTTTAACACAGCTCAATGATCAACAAATTGAAGCACCAATTTCTTTCTTCAGCTCAAATCTGCAAGGTGCTGAGCTGAATTATTCCGATGTAGAAAAACAAGCCTTCACTGTATTTAAGTCAATCAAACATTTTAGGCCTTTCCTCTTAAAAACACACACAAAATTTATTGTCCCATTCTCTGCAGTAAGACAATTATTAATTCAAAGAGAAGTAGGAGAAAAAAGGGCTAATTGGGTGACAGCTTTGCAAGAATATGATATTGATATTAAACCAACAAATATTGTTAGAGGTCAAGGCTTTTGTAGATTATTAGCAGGAGTTCATAACATACCAGAAAATCAAGATCCAGAAAATGCTGTTCAAGTAAGTCAGATAAGTGTTACAGATTCTGAATCTCAGTATGCTGATCTAATATTTTACTTGAAAAATGGGTATGCTCCTTCTAATCTCAGCTATAAGAATAAACATGCTTTAATATTGAAGGCTATTAAATATGAAATCATTGATGATGTGTTATTTAGGAAAAATTATGATTCAATCCTATTAAGATGTCTTGAAAAGACTGAAGCAAAAAAGGTATTGCAGGAATTACATGATGGACCAGCAGGAGGTTATTTTGGAGGTGATACCACAGCTCACAAAATCATCCATACTGGATATTATTGGCCTACCTTTTTCAAAGATACACATGATTATGTGAGGAAGCGAAAAATTTTCCAACCCGCTAGTGGAAGAGAAAGAAAGCCAGCTTTTCCTTTGCAGCCAGTAAACATTGAGCAACCATTTGAGCAATGGGGGCTTGATATTATTGGTGAGATAGTACCTCATTCGTCCAAACAACACAAATACATCCTCACAGCAACAGATTACTTCACAAAGTGGGTAGAAGCAATTCCTCTAAAGGTAGCCAATTCTGATGCAATTATTGATTTCATCAATCAATTCATCATTACCAGGTTTGGTGTACCTAACGCTCTGGTCTTCGATAATGCATCTTATTTTTCTGGTAATAGTATAGTGGAATTTGCAATTAAAAGAGGTTTTAAATTGAAATATTCAGCGAATTATTACCCACAAGGTAACAGTTTATCTGAATCCACTAACAAAAATCTCATCAAAATCATTAAAAGGACCATTGATCAAAATCAAAAGAATTGGCACAAGTCTTTAATCTTTGCATTATGGGCTGATCGTATTACTCTTGAAGCTTCTATAGGAGCTTCACCTTTCAATTTATTTTATGGTAAAGAAGCTGTGATACCATCAAATCTAGCTCTTCCATCATTAGCCCTAGTACAATTCATTGAAGAAAATCCTTCCTCATCCATTCAGTTGAGATTTGATCAAATCCTTAAATTAGAAGAAGATAGAGAGAAAGAAAAAATTATTCATGAAAAACATCAATAGCTTGTAAAATCTTCTTTTGATTCAAGTTCCACCAGCTCAAAAAATTTGTCAATTGGTGATCTTGTTCTGAAATGGGATAAAGCACATGAAGAAAAAGGTAAGCATACCAAATTTTAGAAAATGTGGCTTGGACCATTTCAGATTGCTGAAAAGATAGGCTCATATACATTCATACTCCAAGATTTAACAGGAAAGAGAGAATCTCTTCCTGTAAATGGGCTTGTTTTAAAGAAATTATTTTCATAAGGAGGTAACCCCTTTTTACTTGTACATATTCCTTTCTGCAATTTTTATTTTCTTTTGTAAATAAATGTTGTTAATAGTATTTGATTGACTTTTTACTATTAGAAAATTGTCTTGGAAAGAATGTTATAAATACTTATTTTGTGTAAATAAGAATCTTTAGGAAAATGATTACAATTTTGAATAGTTTAAATAAAATGCTAAACTTTGAAAATTTATTCAAAAACATTTGCATGATCTTTTTGAAACTTTGAGGAAAATGTAAATCATTATACGTTTATTAAGTAGAGAAAGGTTATCTTTAAAAAGTAAAGACTTTTTCAAACTTTAGTAAACAAAAAACTCTGAAAATTGTCATCCATTTATTCTTAAGGATACAACTATTTCACCCCATCCATTTTGGTTGTGATTTTTTAGAATGTAATTCTAAGAAATTATATGAAAAAATTTAGGAGATAAGAGGTCTCATCACGAGCCTACTTACCATAATCATAAGAAGTAATAAAACTTACATTACCAATACTGCATGCCAAAATAGGGTAATGGCTTATAAAAGTAAGACAAGGGGTCTCATCATGAGCCAACTTGTTTAGTTTAATTACAACTAGTGAATGACATTGTTACTAACTGGCTACCAAACCAAAATTATGGCTCTTAAATTAAAAAATAAATAAATAAAAGACAAAAAACATGAGATAATGTGTCTTATGAATTTATTTTTAAAGAGTCATAATCTTAGTTGGATGGGATAATGAATGGTTGATGGTTAAAAGGTAACCCTGTCGAGACTATGAACGTTTTCCGACAGTAGAGGCAATGCCTATGACAATAGAGTATATTACAAAAGCTAAACTTGAAGAAATCCACTCACTTTATTATTATCAACCAATCAAAGCTTGAGATAACCCAAAAATGTTTTTATCTTTGAGGAATTAGAAGGAAATTGTAAGTGATTTTTATTTATTTTTCATAGTTAGATTTTATTTGAATTATCCTAAGATAGTTTTCATTATCTTTAGAAATTTTTACTTACTAGAAATATAGTGTTCATTTTAATTTTTCAGAGATAACTGTTTCTTTCAGTGAATCACCAATTGTTGTGCTGTACAACAACCCTCCTCATTTCTAAATTTTTAAAATAAATTTCATTTAGAAATAGGTCCCCTTTTTATCTTTCTTTCTAGGTAGAAATAAAAGATTTAGAAACAATCCGATCATTTTTTATTAGGAATAAGAGGTTCATTGATAAAAGGACATATTGCATATTTTTATTTACAAGTGTGTATAAACAAATACAACCTTAAAAAACTTTCCAATCCGATGAGATACAAAGCTTTTATCATATCAAAATATTACATAAAGTTTTTATATTTAACAATATTTGATGTGTACAGTAATCGCAAATCGGAAATCGGAGAGATCTTTAAGTTCTATATTCACTTTGTAAAACTCCGATGCGATGGAACTCAATCGCAATTGCAAATCGGATAAGCTTTAAAGTGTTATATTTGTTTTGCATACTTCCGATGCGATGTGATTCATCGCAATCGCATTTCGGAGAATTAAACGTTATATTCGTTTGATTGAAAGACTCCGTCGTGGTGGACCCCACCTCATCGCAATCGGAAATCGGAGAAACTCTTTAACGATCCACTCCATTTGAAAATCCCCGATGCAATCATTGAAATCGGAAATTGGCAGAAATCATATTATGTTATTTCATTTACCTTTGAAAATTCCCGATGCAATTATTAATTAATGCCCATACACTATTTATTCATCGCATCGCAAGGATTCAAAAGGTAATATTTTTACACTTATTTCAAAATATGCTGATCTCTGATTATACGTTTACCATTAATTGAAAATCAAACAAATAATAATGATTTATTTTGTTTTGAATGCGTGAGTGTGACTCCTTAGAGGGCATTTAAGTTTTAGCCACAGAGATAATAAATGCAAATCAACGAATAAATCCTTTTGTATAGCTGTTTTCATTATTGCATTTTCACCTCGGCTGAAAGATTTTCTTTGTTGCAGAACAATAGAACGTTCAACTCTTTCATTCGAAGAACGAGGGAAACATTGCCTGATACTGAAATGTCGAAAATATCCAAGAAATCAAAAGCTGTCGTCGCTGCAAAAGCTCCTATGTTTACCATGCCGCCTAAAGAGAAACCATCAAAGCTTAAGCTGGTTACAGATACCTCATGCTAAGGACTTGGTAAGATGACATGGGAAAATGTATATAATTTGCTTGAAAAGGAAAACCCTAAAGTTTTTGAGGCCAAGGCAACAGTTCCTAATGAAGACGACTCAGACTCTGATTCTGAGACTCTTCTTAGTGTATTAGTGAACTCATTCCTGCACCGAATTGCAGCTCGGGCAAACATTTTTCCATATTATGATGTTATTCGGTGGGTAATTGATAATGTGGCTATCCAAAACAGAACCTTTGTTTCAGCTTCTGGAGCAATATTTGGGTCATTCAAAGCAGAGGACATTAAAGCAATGTACCACCTTCCAGACCCGCAAAAAATCTATAACAAAGACTTCATCAAGGAATTTGCTGCGAATCATGAAAATTAGTCAAAGCTAATTAAAGAATGGAGAAAGGCTCCTGAAAAGCATAGACACGAGGCATCAGGTATGTACTCTGTGGAGTCTCTTTCGCCTCCGTACTGTTATGCCGCAGCAATGATGTGCAGATTGTTTGGGAATGATAACTTGGCTAGGTTTTCTATACAAATTGCCATTAATACATTTTGTTGTTAATTCCGAGATAATGGAATGGGCTGTCATTCTTTCTGATAAGATAGCTAAAAAGATTCTTGAGTATAGGAAAGATAGAAACTCAGGAATACCACTCCTTTTTATTTTTGTGCTTATATCCTAGATGCCCTTTGTTTCAATTCTGAATTCCCCATGTTTGGATGGAAATGGACCCCTAAATAACCTGTTCCTATTCATATATATCACAAGTTCTTGTGGAAGGGGTATTTCAAGAGCCATGTTTATAGAGTTTGTCATGGTTTTCTTATCCCGATTTATCAAACTATTTTTTCTGATTCCCTCCTAGGCTTTCCGCGAAAGATAAAGTTGATTTATCCTTGATTGGGGATTGGTTAAGAAAGGAAAGATTCACATATATCAGAGTTTTCGGAAGTATTGTAGAACCACACATTCTTCCTTTGTATGTTCCAGACAAACTGTTAGGACAGGAAATTTCGTATCAGCTGATAGTAGAAGGCATGTCTAGGACTTTGAAGAACAGCAAGAAGCTTATGTGGCCTACTATTCCTTTTAAATGTGGTGAATATACTCCCAATAATTTTGTTCATGCTGAAAAAGAAGTTGGAAAGCTAACCAATCTCAAGCTTTCAACAATCCCAGGGAGACATATTACCCAAGGAAAGTGGCATTTGATTTTACTACTTCTGTTTCAATGCTCGATTTGAACATGAACCAGATATGTTTGATAATTTATTTGTTTCTGTAGATAATTTGTCCCAAGTTTTTGATTTGGCCAAGTCCAAATTTTAGGCTAAAGAAATGAATAAATTTTTGTTATTTAGAAGCCAGAGGTTACTCAAAGTTCCTCTGGATCAACTGAGAGTTCCTATACAGGAGAATGAATCACAACAGAAGGAAACAGAGAATACATTTGGAAAAATAGTAACATAAACATCTGCCAACAAAATCATCATACAGACTCAGAAAGAAGTAACATGACCTAATCCTGTTTTACAAAAAGAAGATATTAGCAGCAAAGTTGATACTGAAAAGAAAGAAACAACTACTAAACTTGATGTACATATTGATCAACAGTCTTCAGCCTAGACAGGAAAAGAAAGCACAGGTACTGATGCCAACATGCATACTGAAAAGGGAGGCACAAACAGTAAGGCTACTGAATAGGCATCAAAAGGAGATATAAACAATAATCCAGATTCTCAACTTGGAAGAGAGGAAAATGCTAAAAGGGTAGTTGAATCTGCTAAATTTATAGTTTCTCCTCATTTGCTGAGCCAATATGAAAAATTTTCCCAGCAAATAGGACAACAGAATAATCCCCAAGTTAATGTTCTGGAAGACCAGGATATAGAAGTTATTCCTGAAAATCCCACAGGTGAAATTATCTTAAAGATAGAAGAAATCACTCCTCTGGATGTATTTTACAGTCCTAAGCATAGGGCTATTGTGAGAAAACAAGGAAAAGGAGGAGAACTGATCAGGATGCACTTTCGACATCATAGGTGGAGTTTATGAATATTGTTTATAAAAATGCTGAGGTGAATCAATCTGAGGATCTCATCAAATTATCCCAATATGCAGGTGCCTATAGCGTTGCAACTATAGACAAGGCCTCTGAAGTCACACAATTAATGAAACAAAAGGATTTGCAAATAGCTATGTTGGAAGAATAGGTTACAGAGAACCAACAAAAAATTATTCAGTTAGGACAGCAATTGCAGGATGGAGAGCTCAAGTCCAAACAGTTAGAAGAGCAGCTTGTTGTTGAAAAGAAAAAGATCGATCAACAGACTTTAGAAAAGCAATAGCAGTTAAACCAAGATATAGCAAAATTACAAGCTCTTCTGCAAAATGAGAAGACTTCAAATATTGAGCAAGAGAAGATGTTTCAATCCAGATTGGACAAGTTTAAGAATTATCCTAATTTAGATCAGTTAAAAAAATGAAGCCCTGGAGACAAAAAAATTATTGTCTCAGCAATTAAATGAATTTTGTTCCAAGGTTGCAGAAGCAGAATCCTTGTATGAAATTACATCTTCCTTAGTAGATGAAGGAGTCAGTCTTAAAATTGAATTTGATGAAGCTGATGAAAAAATTTACGAATTTCTTTTATGGCAAGACTCGGAGTCAAGAAGAAAAGCAAACCTTCCCAGGATTATGGAGAGACATAAGGAAATTATTTTGCAGAATGGGAGCAACGTTTAATCAAAGCGGAAGGAGCTACATCCAGAGCTAAAAGCATGATGAAAAATGTAGCACAGCTGGTGACTAATAGCCTATATGCAATCAATTTGATTTTAGATTGTACCCCTGGCAAGTTACCTAGGGTGAAAGAAAGTGATTACAGATGGAATCAAGAAATAATCAATAAAAATCAGCAAATTGGCCAACTGCAAGGAATATCGTGGGATACGATGTGGACCTACCTTATCAAATCTCATAGTCAACAAACAACAATAAAATTTCTTTCAAATGCCATCGATTGCATTATTCCTGAATTCTCTGATGCCACATACACAGGGTAGTTACACTCAAAGCTTAGTCATCCAGAAGAGATGAAAAAAATGCTCAAAATCTACCATCTGGGCACATCAAACACAACAAATAATCAATGAATCGGTTCGCCTCAAGATCGCATTTCTGTTTCTAGATTTTTTGATTTAGATAGATTGTAGGAATAGTTTTAGTTATTTTGTTTTATTAAGTACCTATTTAAACGCCTTTCATGCATTTATAAAGGGGTCCTAAATTTGGAATATTTTGACTTGGAGATTACATTTCTGTACTCCATTGACTCTTATATTTTTATAAAGGATCACATCTGGTGATTCTGTGCAAAATTGCCTTTAAGAATTGCATTTCTGTATCTTGGAGTTTGTTTTACATTGAAGTTGCTGGATTTGGATATCGGATTGCATTGGAAAGTATCAAGATGGATATGGCATTTCTATCTATTCACTGTTAGTTTTCTTATGTTATGTGATATTCTCTTTTAAATTGCTATCGTTTATGTATACTCGTTTTACAATATTTCTTTATACATATCATTTCTGAGTGTGTAGAAATATTTATCTTTTATAGTATATGCAAATGATATATATAATGATGAATACAATGTATTATTATAACTCTGTTTAATTTCTTAAATAGAGTTATTTTTATTTGTTACTGCATATTTCAATTAAGCTATAATACATTTTCATGGTTATTGGTTAATTGAAACAATTTAAAGTTGTATTCACATTTGATACCCGGGTTAGTTTTAGAATTATTTTATCAGTTTTAAATTAGATTAGATAGTTTTATTTCAGTCATTTAGTCCCATTTTCCCTTCATCCAATCATTCCATTACCAACCCATTTAAATTTCTAGGAAACTGGTCCTATCAATCCAATCGGAGCCACCACACCAAACGGAAAAGGAGCTGTCCTAAGGTCCCGACCGGGTGGTTATCCCCCAATGTTTGAAGCAATTATTTTTGAGGCTTCAACATGATGAAAATGAGACAAGGATCTCAAGCATGTTTCTCAAAAGCAAACATGCCCAAATTAAATATTTGCAAGCCAATCTAAGTAGGCCTAGGTATGTGATTCACTATTATGAGATTGAAAACAAGCAGCTAGAGGCACAAAAGGAAATCTATGAGGTTAGAGCTATCATAGCTCAGAAAGAGGTTGCAAAAGCCAAGGCTAAGCTAGATAAGGCCTTGGACAGATATGGGAACATTGATGAAGAGGAAGAACAACTTCCTAGGAGGAGGCCAAGGACAATTGGCTTAAAGAAGGCCTTAGCCAAGGAGAGAGAGCAAGAGGCAGCCTTGGCAGAGCAGCTCACTCCAAGTGAGATGGTTTCCATGGAGTTTGACTATGATAGGGAACCTTGGATTGAGAGGGAAAACATACACCTAGAGGGTTTGTTGGAGAATACCAAGAGGGATCTTGGCCTCCAAAAGAAGATGGCAAGGCACTATGCCTTCAGAAACAAGATTGCAAGGGACAAGCTCAAAAGAGCCCTTGCTAATATTCAAGCCCTCAAGGAGCCAAATGGAAAATAAAAACTTGAAATCCTTGCCGGTGCATCCCTACAGGCATCCTAAACATAATTAGCAAGGTAATTCCAAATTTTGGCACAATTTTGGATTTTTGACTATTTTGGAGGGCCAAATGCGTAGTGCCATTGGCGCTGCCCTCTTTTTTGGGGAACTCTTTTGAGGAATGGCTTAAATTTTTTGAATACTTAGGCCAAGGACATCATCCGCAAACAATTTTAGCTCATTCGGAGCAGAACTGGTACTCCAAAAGTGCCAAAAACACCCAAAAAATCACCTTTCAGCCCTATTTTTAGAGCTGGCATTGCACCCTAAGAAGTCTTGGGAGATTGAGTTTTTGAGCTGATAAATGACATCCAATCAGAAAAATAAAGGTCTTTTTGGAAACTAGACTAGACAAGCTTTCCAATGAGCTATCACGGAGCTCATTTGGACACATGGAAGGTCTCCAAACCTTGGTCACAAAATAGGAAATTTTTCTGGTTCAGGCACTGCTCTCTACCTGCAAAGTCAACAAAAGACACAAATTTATTGGAAAAATATATTTTGAGGAATTTTAAGGAAATTCACTCCTAGTTAGCTTTGTTGGTCATCAATAATTTTTTACCTGTTTAGATGACTAAATGATTTGTCCTGGATTTATAGAAACAAAATTCAAGAATCATGTGAGTTCTAGAAATCTCCTCAAGAAGAAAGTTTTCACTATCCCGTTTCTCTGTCAAGCATGGCCAATATATCACCCAGATAAGACCAAATCTTGGAACGATGTCCCTCACTCTCACTATTTTTGCCACCTCTGCCTATAACACTCTATCTCTGTTTTCCTTAGCCCTCTATCTTCACACCTTGTTTCGCCAAGTAAACCAAACTTTTTCCCCTACTCACCAAGTGCCTCAAGCAATGGTGGTTTCAAAACTCCCTTTCTAAAGCCCTTTGACGTAAAACAAGGTTTTCTAGTTGTCTAGGATGGTAGTGCATAATAGAGTGTCAAAATTCTGTCTCTTCATACAAACCTTGATTCAAGCTTTTCAGTCAAAAACCTATTCCAAGGACATTACAATGAGTCAAATAGGGTCACCTAGGTTATGCACTATCATGTTTCTAAATTAAATTTCCACGGGCATTCAAAGGTGAAGTCAAGAGAAAACAAGGATGAGACTTATCATTGTCCAAAGAACATCAAATACCTCCAAAGGTATCCTCTTGATCAAGCACTAAGCCTGCAAAGGAAAAATTTACCATGTCCAAGCATTTCTGCAGAAATGCTTTGTAAATGGTCAACAACAGAACAGAGGCAAAGAAGGAGACCTAAAAAGCTCATAAAGGCACCCACAATTGGTAGTAAGATACAAGAGGCTTAAGTTTACAAGGAAGATCATGATCTCATGATAGATTGTTATGAAGTGTTGCCCATTAAAAGGTCCATGCAGGTCCTAAAAGATAGTGGCACATAAGCAACACTATACATCAATCAAAAAGATCATTAAAAAGTTTTTTGGCCTCAAGCATGAATCTTGTAGAGGGAAAGTTGCCCTTTGCTCACATTCCTACAAAGAATACCAAAAAGCAATTAGATTAGCCATGAGGTAAGGTAAAAGAGGAGGATCATCATAAGAGGACCAATTATATCAAGAAGAAAGAAGGGGGTATATGTTTAATGGGAATTAGGATGTATGACTGTTTTGACCAAGCAATAGAGCAATACTAGGGTTACAAAGGCAAAAGAACACCTCAACCCTCAAAATTATCATTGAAGGCTTTTTAGACATAAGTGATGAGTTTAATAATTGTTTCTTTGAGAACTTAGAAGATGACCCTCTTTGCTTTTTTCTAAACATCCCTACAAACTCAGAAGTTTTGGAAGATGGACAAAGAGGGTCAAAATAGTGACAAAGAAACCTCCTTCATCACAGTAGATGGTTTCAAGGGTTTTCAAACTACCTTCTAAGGTTTGGCAGACAAGCACTATACTCCACTATGCCAAAGGCAGAAATATGATGAAGAGTATCAGCAAGAAGAGACAAGAAATGTCAGTTCAAAGGTATCTTTTCTCTAAAGAATAGTTAGAGACATATCTCAGTGGCTAAAAGGGACAAACATGGGTAGAAAATTCCAAAGAAAGCAACTATGACAAGCATGGGTCATCATTGATCAAGTAAACTATCCAAGTTCAAAAGAGACAGTGATCAGAAGGTTTTCAGAAGACATTTAAAAATAGCGCCTAGGATTGAAAAAATATGAAAAGGACATGGAGGACATAGGACTCATGAATAAAGACAACATCCCTCAATAGACAAAATTAGATGTCTAGGTTCAAAATGTGAAAAAGGGAAAAAACAAGCAGAATCACCAAGTCTGCCAAAGTTTGTGAAAAAGGGTGCCAACTCCAAAAAAAAAAGGTATTGGCAAAAGGAAAGGAGTTCAAAATAACCTTAGAGAAGTGGGTTGTATTTCTAATTTTTCAAAAAGGTATAAAACCACTACAAAACAACATCACCCCACTCCTTTGGTCATTTACACACACAGTGAGGGTTTTCAAATTTTGTGCCAGATTCCTCGGGCAAAACTTTCCAGGCGCTGCGCTCCTGTAGAGTCGTGTTGCGCACCTGTAGCATCTCCCTATGTGAATTTCCACTACACGCTGCACACTTGAAGAGTGGTGCTGTGCTCCTACAGTTTTGCCTGACATTTAGGAAGTAGGGCACAAAAGCCTGTGCATGCGCTGTCTAGCATTCGTAGGGGAACAACACCCCATTCAAGACTG
Source organism: Pinus albicaulis (assembly GCA_034641835.2). NCBI lineage: Eukaryota > Viridiplantae > Streptophyta > Pinopsida > Pinales > Pinaceae > Pinus > Pinus albicaulis. The sequence goes on from CM076570.1 coordinate 1,325,198,829, forward strand.
CCTGGAGGTAGCGCTGCGCTCCTACCACAGTGTGCAAACCATCCGCCTGGGAATTTTCAGGCACCCGACACCTTTCGCTATGCTCCTGAGGCTACACACCATGCAGAGGAAAGGCATGAAGGCCTGGCAGAGGTGCCCATCGTGCGGAAGAGGGAATGAAGGCCCGTGTAGTCCCTGCACATTTTTCCGTTTAGAGGGTGACCCGAGCCGCCTGGAAGTAGTGGTGCTATGCTCCTGCCATGGTATTTAACGCTAAACGGTGACCCGAGCCGCCCGATGGAGTGGTGTTGCACTCCTGCCATGGTATTTAATGCTGAACGGTGACCCGGGCCACCCGACGGAGTTGTGTTGCGCTCCTGCCACAGTTTTGTAGCCTCTGCACAATTTCATGTTTAGGGATGACCCGACTCTACCCACAAGATTTTTGAGCTAGTTTTCCTGCTGTGGAGGCATTTTGAAGAGGTATTTTGAACTCTTCCTACATATGCATGTTTTTCTAAAGATAAGGTCTCAAAGAAAATTGAAAGTTGGTTTAGAAAAGGCAGTGAAATCCTAAAAGATAACACTTGACCTACACACTGCTGGGCCTTGACCTAATTAGAAAAATTCACCATCTCATTCACCATTGTCACATCATTACACAAGAAGTGCCCATTCTCTTTAAAGATTTTGAGGCAGAGGTAAAAAAACGAAATGTCTAAAGGAGAGACTGTTGACATTGATGAGGCAACTCAAAGACCTAAAAAGCAGCAAAGGAAGGGAGGGATGCTAAATAGGTTTGAACCTATAAGCACTGAAGATATGATAACCTCCCCTACTATTTTGGCCTATTTTCAAGAGTTGGGATGCTATGAATTCTGTAAAAAGGTACAAAAGATCCAGAATCACCCTCAGTTGAACAAGCTTTTTGCCCTAAACCTTCATAAACATCAAGTACACCTAGCTGGGGTAAAAATTTGAGTTGACCGCCTATGCCATCTCTAGGGCCACTAGAATGCCTTGCATAGAAGAAAGGTGGTTCAAACAAATGCATCTTGGCTTAAGCCACTATCACCCATTCTTGAAACCAAGTTGTCAAGCTCACTGTAAAACTATGTTCCCCTTCTCTCATCTGTTGGATAGATATGCTCTCCTAATGAAGATCATCATGAAATACTTCACCTATGAGGGTAGGTTCTCCAAAGTCTATTCCTAACACATAAGACTCCTCATGCATTTCACTAGAACCAAGCTACTACACATGCCCTACTACCTTTGCAAAAGTATTGAGAAAATGTCTTCCATCATGCAAAAAAGGCCTCCATCCTAACAAATGTCAAGCCTTTTTCATCATTCCCTCATCAAAGTGATTGTCTCACACCAAATAAAACAACAAGGCATTCCCTGGGAGGTTTTCATCGCCCATGATTATTTCACAACTCCATAGCCCATCCCTCTGCAAAGTCTGCCATCGTCATCTCGAAATCCTCCTCACACACCTCCATCACCCTCCACTGACCTTGGTTCATCTTCTTCACATGAATCATTTCCTCAAATAGACCTTCCTCATTCACCTTCCCCTTAGAAATCAGAAAATGAAGAAAGAAATGATGGCCAAGAAGAAAGCAATGATGGCCAAGAAGAAAGCAGTGAGGGAGAGGATGATGAAAATAAAGAAAATAGTGAAGAAGAGGAAGATGGCAAAGAGGAAAATAAAAATGAAGAAAGAAGTAATGACCAAGAAGAAAACAGTGAGGGAGAGGATGATGAAAATGAAGAAAAAAGTGAAGAAGAGGAAGGTGGAAGAGAGGGAGATAGCCAAGAAGAAATTAATAAAGGCAGTGATAAAGATGTGAGTGTTGATAAAGAAGAAAACAGAGTTGAAATAAGTGAGCCCCATAATGAGAAAAAGAGCCAAAATAGTGGGTCTTATGATGAAGAAAATGACACTGAGAATAAATATGAAGACAGTGGGGAGGAGGGATATGAAAGCAATGAAGAAAACAAAAATGATAGTGACAAGAATGGCAAAGGCAACCAAGAAACAAAGTTTGAAGTTTTTTTCAGTAGGCAAGAAAATGATGACAAAGGGCCAAGTAATGAAGATAATGAGTAGGGCAGTGAAGGAGAGATCAGCCAAAGGAACTCACCTAGTGAAGAAAGAAATGACCCTCACAGTGATGGGAAGACTAATGAGGGTGCCCAAGACAGTAACCCTACAAAGAGTGCAGACAGTGATACAAAGGATGAAATTGATAGTGAATACAGTGGTTCAAAAGATGAAGGAGAGGACAGTCATGGAAATGAAGATGGGCCAAACAATGATCAAGGCGCCTCTAGCATTGCAAAAATAGAGGATGACAGTCCTAAGGGTCTTGGCAGTGATGATGGCATAAGAGATAGTGAGGATGCTTATCAAAAGGGTAGCCAAGAACAAGGTAAGGAAGATGCACACACAGAGTTCATCCATGAGGAGAAAAACAATCCTAAGGTCATTAGTGATCAAGCTTTGCAAGTAAAACTTGTTTCACCTTTCACCATTACCTATCAAAGAGGAGAGGCGCATGTGTTTGCTGCCTCCAAAGGGCAAGGGGCCATGCCATCCTCCTCATTTCAAATGAAAGACAAAGGTAAACAAAAAATGAAGGAGGAAGAGGACAACCATGAGGAGGAAAGAGAATTTGAAATCATCAACATAAACAGTGATGATGAAAATGAAACAATAATTGCAAACTCCCTTCTACAAGACATGAATGCATAGATCAGGGATTTGGAAGCTGAATTAGGGAGAGCTAAGGATCTCATTCACTTTTTGCAGATGCAGAACAAACAAATGAGTGGCCAGCTCGCCATCTATGAAGCAAGGGCGCTCAAATACCAGAAAGAGGCTCAAAGGTCACAAGTGCAATTGGAGGAGTATATGGGCACTTATGAGGAAAAAAGTGATGAAGAGGGTCAAAATAGAAAGATACCTAGGACTATGGGTCTTAGGAAATCATTAGCAAAGTAGAGAGAGGAAGAATCAGCCCAAGCACAACAAATGCCACTCACTGAACTCCTTGCCATGGAAGTTGAGCATGATAGGGAATCATGGCTTGAACGGGCCAACCTACATCTAGAGGCTAAATTGGAGAAGGCCAACAAAGACTTGAGCTTGTAACGGAGAATGACTGAGCACTATAAACAAAGAAACCACTTTGCAAGGAAAAAGCTCAAAACTGCCCAAAATGAGGGCCCGACACCAAATGATGAAAAGGACCAAGCTAGGCTAGGTATTTTGGCCCAAGATTCTCTACAGGTCTCTAGGGACTGGTGAGGCACCTACCTACCAATTTTGAGAGCAATTGAACAAGTTTTTGTGTTTTGCAAATTTTGAGGCTAGGAGCGCAACACACCCTGTACTGCACTTTTTCCCAGGGCATATTCAGGAGGAGAGGCTGAAATTTTTGGATTCCCCATCATTAGAGGAGTATGCTCACCAATTTTCAGCTCAATTGGATTTGTTTTGACCCCTCCAAAAGGTCAAAAACACTTATTTTTTCACCTTTCTGCCCACTTTTCTGAGCATGTGCTGCGCTCCTAGAAGTCTTGGAATTTTCATTTTTTGTGCAACTTGTAGAGGTCATATTGAAGAAATGAAGGTATATCTGGAAAGTGGACTTAAATGGCTTTCCAACGAGCCATCACGAAGCCTTTTCTGATATTGGAAAGTCCTCCAAAACACTGCTGCAAAAAGGCTTATTTCTGTGTTGCGCTTCTCGCAAGTTTCAAATTTTGATAGAGTGTGCTGTGCTCCTGTTGGTGACTAGGCAGAATGTGCGTTTGGCAAGTTTTCTTTTGATTTTCAGGGCCTAAAAGTCAATATAATTGCTATTTTTGGCCGGAAAAGATATTTGTAGGATATTTTTGTGCCTTGGACCTTACAAGGCCTCAAGGACAAGTTAGGATATTTCTTTTTGGCCAATAGGCCTCTAGATGCTCTAGTAGGCTTTCCTCTTCCTTGTTTGTTATATAAGGCATGAGGATTCATTGTAAACATGGGGGACTTGATGTGTTTAATAGAAATACATCGTTTATGAGCTTGGAGAAGAAATTGGTTTTATGAAGCGGATGAATGGCTTGTTTGGCTTGATGATGGAGAAGCATGTTTGCAGGATTCCATAGCTTGGTGAATGGTGATGTTTTCTTAACTTGTTAATGTTTTCTTTTCCTCATTTTTGTTTCATTCTTCTTGATTTCTATAGATCAGAAAATTATAGGTTGAGACATGCTTATGGAAGCACCTCAAACCTCCTGTTTGTTATAGCTTTGATGTTTTCCTCTTTTAGTCATCTTAAGGAATTCTTGACTGCTCCTTAGGTCCACTAAAAATTGTTTTTGTTTCATGAATGGTTAGTATGCTAGTTTACAAGTATGATTCATGGTATGCCCTGCTTATTTAAAGTTTTCAAAACCCTATCTTGAAGCTTTTCTATGGAATATTGATTGATTAGGTTAAGTAAAAGAGGTCTCGTTCAATCTTGCCCTTTGCCCATGCTTACCAACTTATTTCAGAGTTCCCAATAGCTTGATATATGTTTTTTTAGGATTTCCCTCTCCATAAATTGAGTTATTTTTTATCTTATGTGTTTTCCCAAAAGCTGAAGGTGAATTTGTAAAGTTAGGAGTTCTAATGCTTCTATGTTTCACTGGAATGTTCATCTTACATGTTTATCAGTTTGAGTATTGTTCATAGAGATTAATGGTTTGCCCTACCTCATAAGTTATTGCTTCAGACTATATATGTTTAAGACCTCTTAGTTTTTTCCCGAACTTAATGTTCATTACACCTCATACCTCACCTAAAGGATCCATTAACCTTGCTAAATTGGCCCTGCAATACACTCTGTTTCATCATTTAGACACCCTTGACTTCATCTGACCACATGGCCCTATTGATTTGATAACCTCTCATTCCACCTATCCTACATGATCATATTACCCCAACCCAAAACAAACAAACAAACCTGCACTTAATAACTAGTCTAAAATCAATCAACTAAAGCGAACAAGTTCACATCCTTCACATAATAGAGAGAGCCCTCTCTGAGTCTAGGAAGGCTTGGTCCTAGGACTCCAAAGACTGGTCTGATGTTACCCTGTCATTTGGTTTACCAATCTACCAAATCACAGGACACAAACAAGCTCAGAATTGATGTTTGAAGTTATTTTTCATTTATTACATTAGATATTTTGTGCCTTGGGCCTTGCATGGTCTCTTTCGACAAAAATGTCATTTATGATGTATTAATGACATTTTGGAAACCCTAGTTAGGTTTTTGTTCCTCCTTGCTAGTTAAATACTGCATTGAGGCCTCATTGTGCATGTTAGGAAAGATACACCACCTCCTCCTCCTGCTAAAGAGACTAAAAATTTTTCTTCTATTTTCAGCTTGGAGAGTGAGATCTCTAAGATCAAAATCCTAGTACCTTTTAAGAAATTCTTAAGGTAAATGAATATAGAAGTAAGATTGTGAAAATGCTAAATTCCCAACCAGGAGCTGTTGATATCATAAATGTTCAAGAAGATCATCCAACCATATACTTGGGTCCAAGATTAGAGGATGATCAGAATGAGGAGGTGCCTCCTTTTTATGTTAGCCTTAACATTCATGACATGACATTACATAATGCCATGTTGGATTTAGGAGCCTCTCAAAATCTTATGCCCAAGGTAATCATGGAAAGAATGGGGTTGGAAATTACTAGACCATATAAGGATTTGTTTTCCTTTGATTCAAAAAGATTTCAGTGCATTGATTTAATAAAAGAAGTTGTTGTTGGTCTTACACAAGTCCCAGCCAAGACAGTGGTCATGGACATTGTGGTAGCAGACATTCCACCAAATTTTGGCATGTTGTTATCAAGGTCATGGCAGTAAGGATGCAGAAGGCAGTGAGGAAAGGATCCATGAAGAAAGAA